>JACMIF010000107.1:9388-40244 GCA_014805445.1 Diplogasteroides magnus | reverse complement strand
CTATGACTTTCTTTGCGTCTCTTCACTTCCCGTTGTCTCTCACCCCCCCCCCTTCCCCTCACGAACAAAACGCCCAAAAACAAATTTTGCGCATACAAGATTGCCCTTTACGCGTCGTAACTCAATGTTGTAGTATTTGTCATTATATATTTTTCATTAATTTGTCCTTTCTTTTCTCTTTTCACTGGTTTTCGTTTTTATAATACATCTTTGAGCGTTGTGTTCACATGTTTGAGTCGATGTTTCTAGTCACATCAACTTGTTCTTTCTTTCTCATTCTCTTTCCCTTTGGGAGGCTGCTTCGGGATTCATTTTGATTCATTTTGGATGTCAATTTGACACAAAAGACATAAAAAAACCAAAAAGTGGTTGTTGTGATTGGTAGAAGGTTCTGAATGATTTGGCTTACTTAGAACCTGCTAGATGTCTTGTCATAAGAATGACTTATTGTCTAGAGCGTGTAGCTGCTTACCCATAATGTCCTTTTTGTCGGTTGTTTCCTAATTGAGCATAGATTGTCCCGTATAGTTTCTCGTATCACTCCCCCAGATCTTGTTCCCCTCTACAGTTTTACTCCTTTTGCTGTTTGAGCCCCTTCCTTCTCTCTGTGTGATTCCCATTCTCGACTCAAATGGTAAACGCGTGTCTCTCACTTGATCACAAGAGATGTTGCCTCTTTTACGATCAAACAAGCAATTGTTGCAGAATTGGAGACAAAAGGAGTTTAGGATGACATGGGATACCGGGGTGAAAGACATGGACATTTGTGCCGTAACGATGAAACACAGGAGCAGGGGAATAATGTCGGATCTTTCCATTTCACCATTGTGGTGCAAAAGCCCCTTGCACTCTTGTCGTTCACCCGTGATATCGTTATCCCTCAGCACTTAATGATCATGTCACACTCTCTTGACTCTGAACCACTCCCCGACTAAAAGCCCTCCCAACGACTACTGAGTCAACACTCGTTGCAGCTGATGAGATGAAAGGGCAATCTGTGTTCCCACAGAAGAAACAGAAGGGAGAACACTCTCATTGTCTGCACTCTATCATCTCCTCTGCGTCTCTTGCCATGATGGGATTCTGTAATGGAATGGGGTAACATCACCGAGTGTGACGTCGTAGGGGAAGAATAGTGTTGTTTAGTGGCAGGGATTGAGTTGTGGTGGAATCATGAATGAATGCTTAATCTAGTGCAATTTGTCTATGAATCCCTCTCTTCTCTTGTTGCTGGAAGGGGATTGAAGGGTGTTTCTTCCCAGAGGCAATACACTGAGAACAGTTGTCGAATGAAGAGACTTGTCTTCTCGAGAGAGGGAGAGTCCTCCCTTCACCTTTCATCCCTACACACTTCCTCATGGTTCTACCGCTCATTCTAGTCTTGTGTTCTTTAGCGGCTGCACAATGTCCCATCATTTGTTACGGAGTTTACCCAACTATCACTGAGAGAGTGTGCATATGGAAGAGACGCAGAGAAAGAGATGAGAGGTGTCTATGAAGTGAAAGAAGAAGGTGGGAGATCACAATCGGGACTCCGTGAGGGAATAGAAGGGAAGGTGAGAGGTGTAGTAGAGATGGTAGATAAGCTTGGCTCATTCTCCCTCTCCTCCCTCTACCCGATCGGTCGTCTCTTTCCCTTCTTGGGTGACCATGAGAGGCGCGAAGTGTGGTAAAAAGTGGCCATTGACATGTTCCCTCTTCTGAATTCATTACCACTTTGCCCATTCTTTGCTCTTCTCGAGTTAACTTCTCTGTCTCCAATCTCTTTGGCACTTCTATTTTCCCATGTCCTTTTTCTAGCCTGTTGTGACCTGAATAGATTACTCGAGTGTCTATCAGTGGTTGCCTTCTGAAGAGGAGAAGGAACAGATAACAATTAGTACCAAGTGGGGAAATCACTGCTCATTCCCCCATGTCACTCTCTTCTCCTTTACATTCGCGCCCTCTTGGACTTGGTTCACTCCTGGTGATTAGACCCATTGGATACGAAGAGGAAATCAGTCTTTTCTTCCTTCGTCACGTTTGATCCGTTGTTGTCGTGCAGACTTCTGTCGTTTATCCCTGTCAATTTCTTCTTGTGGATACTGTAACTTGACAGTGTTCCATCTGATCTCCCTGTCCATTACTGTGTTGAATGTCTTGTTGATTGAAATTTGACCCCTTTGATGAGCTGTTTTATTGCAACGGTGCAGTCTCCGTACTGCCTGTTTCCATGGTCATTCACTACTCGAACTGTTCATTGTTCAAAACAGATTGGAATCAGAAGAAGAGGAAGTGTGCACTCGTGGTTCGTTCAGTTCATAACGGGAGGTATAATGATAACGTTGCGGGCGATTGATAATGGTCGCGATGGAAGAAAAGGCGAACACGCACAGATGATGACTATTTGGATGAATGAACAGAGAGAAAGACTTGTTTTGTCTGGACATCCTTTTCACTCAACAAACTTCCATCTCATGAGAGATGATGATTTTGGAGTATTTGAAATATTTGCATCTCCATGATTTGATGTGTTAGTCATATGTTTTGTCCTTCTCATCATCTATCATGATTCCCTCCCAATGAGCCCTCTTTCCTTTCTGCTTCTTCTTCATTCTGTCTTAGTGTCTCTTTCCCCTTTGATGACCATTTTATGTCCTTGCAAGACCTCCCCCAATCACTTCTGATCTTCCTTCTGAAGATCTCTCTGTCTTCTCTGTCTCTCCTCTATCCACACACTCTCTCCTTTCTCTATCTTCTCTGTACTCTCTCCTCCTCACACTCTCTCTCTCCTCCATGATCCATCACTCTTTTCTGTCTACGTAGTCGAGTGATGACGGAGAGGAGTGAACAGGATGAGTACGAGACCGATCAACACCAGTCAGATCATGTGTTCCAAAGACTCAAGGAAGTCTCATCTGCGTCATCTTCATGTGTCCTCAGATCATCCGAATCCTGGGTGTTCCATTCTTTGCCCTTTCAGACTTTCATCCCTCATGACACACAAAAACCTGGAAGAGTGACATTTCCCTATTTTAGAACCCATTCAAAGTCGCACAATGAATAATGTCGTCGTCCCTTGTGCGCGAACGGCCCTCCATCATTCGTCAACTTTGTCTCCTGCCGCGAAAACCCTCTCCCTCTGCCAGGGTCTCTTAACAGATGTCCAACCGCTTCTTCACACTCTCAGCCAGTTTCCTCTAGGGACCAGGCGGGCGGGCGGGAATTCAATTTTGAAAGATCGCCTTGTTGGGGTGGAAAAAGTAGTCCCCGTCCTGGAGTCGTACTTCTATAATGGGAGGGCGGATGGGTGACAATTCTCCCTTGGGCACACAAAACATTTCCTGTCCCTGTGGGCATATCTCTATGTAATCCTGTTTGACAATTGTCTTCTGTGTAAAGAAGAAGAAGCAGTCATGCTGAAAATGGGCACAATCGCTTATTTCCGTCCGTTTGTTTATATTTTGTTTGTTTACTCGAAAATAGTGGCAAACACATTCGTGTGCAATGGTACGAATTCCCGTTTGAGGTTGACTTCATGGTCAATGATGGAATCTCGAGTGAAAAACCACTGTGGCATGGACATTTGCGCCGTAATTGTACACATGTATCGTTATTATTACGGCGCATGTATCCATTTCAGAATTCTGGCGCAAAAGTCCAAGGCACAAACGTCTTTCACTCGGAGTCCCCCCCCCATCCTTGGTCAGCTCTCATCCATTTCCTGTCGTCATTTTCCATTGCAACTCTCGCGTGTCTATTCTCAATCTTGATTTGTCCATTGTAATTGAAGTCTCTTCCTTCCAAACTTCCCTCCCTTTGTCCTCTGCAGAGTTCCCAAAATGGAACGCCTCCACTCCCAATTAGGACTTCCGAGTCCCGAATGTGACCTCATTCATTTGCATGCAACTGAACTCAAATAGAAACAGAATGTCTCTTTTCGGAAGGGATTGAATGAATCTGTGGTCTTTCCTCCATGTAAGTTGTTCATTGGTCGTAAGGTCAATTGACCTCTTCATTGTGTTCCTTCTTCTTCCGTCTCGGACCATCAATTGGCACACATTGTTTATTTGTCGAAATGCAGTAGTAGGGATGGAGAAGTGATCGAAATGGGGGAAGTGTATCCATCTCTGCGTCTCTTCTTCCTCCACACTCTCTCGTCTTCTCGTTGTCCTGTATGACCAGAGGTCAAATCGGTCATTCTCCATTCATTCCTCCATCCTGAATAGTTGTCTCTTCAGATGAGATAAAGATTTCCACTTGAGAATCCGTTCGTTCTTCTTCTCTCATTGACTACATTCCTTACTCGACTTCCATCACTCCATTCACTTATGTCAATACAGGGACAACTCCTCTCTTTCTGGGCAATCCCCCCCCCCTTCAGGATGTGACTAAGGCCACAGTGCATATGATCTCTTTCTATTGATAAGAACCTCTGCAGAAGTCTCTGTATCTCTGTTCTCTCTCCATTCTGCACTCTCTCTCGCTCATAGGAAGTAGTCGAGATTATCAACCATGAACATATCTCAAGATTTGCCGTACGATTCACGAGAACGTCCGGATTTATCAACAATATCGGTCTTCTCTCATGAACAGCCGTAGAGAAGAGAAAATATTGAATGGATGAGAGAGTGGAAGGGAATGTACAGACAGTCACTTCCCCGCCTACTCAACCATTCATACATCGGGACATGTTGCTGAATGTTCTTCAGAAGAGGGGAAGAGTCCTCTGATCATTCTTCCTCTATTCTATCATTCAGTACTTCTCTTGCATATTCTTGTGTGTTTCAAGTTATTATGGACTCGATCGAATTTACAAGTACCACACACTATTGAGTCATTGGTGAAACATAACTTCACCGGGGAACGCCTACCTGTCTTTATCGGAAGAAGAGTTGCGCCCATGAATTGCGGCTATGTGATCTTGTCATTGTATTTAGTATTTGGTTAATTCTTCATGAATTGGCAATATCTATCTCACTTTTCCAGAAAACAACTTTTGAAAAGAAGTGTTCGCAGCTGTTTTAAGAGTTGAGTGAAACACATTGTGTGTAGGACTCTGTGATGATTCTTCTCTTTAACAGCCGCGTTCCATTATCCCCGAGTGCTTCATTCATTCCCACTGCATATGTCAACTTC
The DNA here is from genome assembly GCA_014805445.1 of Diplogasteroides magnus. Lineage (NCBI taxonomy): Eukaryota > Metazoa > Nematoda > Chromadorea > Rhabditida > Diplogasteroididae > Diplogasteroides > Diplogasteroides magnus. Next base: position 35,126 of record JACMIF010000107.1, on the reverse strand, counting down.
TGGTGCTTCTTCACTCATAAAACCTCCCTTTATCGTGTAATCTTCTCTCTTTTGAGTATCCATTACTCTTACATCGTGAGATTCATCTCAGACCGAGACCAAAAAGCAAAGGGAGGAAGAGGAGAAGGGAGGAGATGCTACCACGGTCAAGGAATAGGCAACACTAAAGATCATGGTCAGTTGCTAACCTTATCATCTGAAACATACTTCAACCGGGTTTCAAAATATTCCTTGTTTGCAGGATTACCACTTATCGGCAGGACTGACTCCTGCAGTGTCTTCTGTAGGAGGAGCCGCATCCTCTTTCAATCCCCTCCCCACCTCACCCCTCGAATACGCACGATATGTGTATCAACACGATGCAGGTACAGTAATCATTTTCATACAGTAACCCTGATCTTCCACTCAGGACCCTCTTCCTCCTCCTCATACCTTTCTCCATGGCAGAATGCTGCATTGAAGGAGCCGGAGCGGGTTCAGAACTGCATCAGGTCAGCTTATCACTCACTGACTTATGACGCTTAGCACAGTCACTAAACCCCGTAAGATGACCTCATTGGTGCCTGTACTGTTGCATGGATTGTGCCTTCCTTGTTCTTATCTTGCAGAGAACTGCATGGAAGTAGTAGGACGCCTTCTTGATACGTCCTATGACGCTACCTAATAGGGTTGGCAATTTCTATGCGAATTCAATTATGTTTCACGGAATCTATATAATTTTGATATATATGGTCGGTGAAACATAACGGATTTCGCATGCAAACTGTGAACCTTACCACCCAATAGTGTTTCAAAACCCGTGCATTGTGCGATGATGACTGACTGGAATGAGTGGAGAGAACATCCTCTTACGTGTTATGTACACATAACGGTGCACTTCTCAAACACAACTTGCACTTTGAATGGGAGAATGACTATAGTCGTGTCCACAAGTGTTCCTCTCTTCCTACTACACGATAAAGAACAAAAGTCTTGCAGTCGGGCGAACAAAGTGAGGGAGGCGAATATGAGAGGAGACGAGGATCACTACAGGGAATATGGAGCATTTCAATTACCCAATGGAACATTGTCAGTCTTGGATCCTGTCTAGGAGTAGGGAAGTTGACACTTTTTCAGATACGAGGGAACTCGACGGAAAGGAGCACTGTTCTGTAGAACAGGACGATGGTTGGAAATAGTTGATGAGAAGACTGTCGATGAACAGAAAAAGAGGAAAAAGGACATGGTTAGTGGAGGATTGGGGGATAGTTTATGAGAAAAAGAACTAATTCTCTTATGTCATTCATGAATGAAACTGTTCCGAAATATCGAGATACTGTGAAAAAGAAAGAGAAGTAGAAAAGATAACGGACACGATTTCAGGGTCTTCGACATGTAGAAATAGACACAGTTCGAGGGACGAAGAATGAATCCAGTCGATACAGTTAGTCAACTTGGTTCAGTTATGTTTCGAGAATGCGATGTAAAGGAAAATTGTTGCTTCGATTGATGCTGGATAGAAAGCTATGTATCCATTTCACAATTAATTCATTTCAGCGATACTGGAGTTCCTCTCGGTCTCGTTTGGTCTTCTCTCAATACGAGGAGTAGATACAGGATTGTATTTGTGTATGGACAAGCGAGGACTACTGTATTCAGCGGTGAGCGAACTTGCAACACATATGTTTCACCGATGTTTGATAAGACTTGGCAATATAACATAACATTTTTCTCTGGAGTTGCCCTTGAAATGAAGTATTATTTGCAGCCCGCGTCCAATTATTCTACAGAGTGTATATTCATGGAGGAAATGGAACAGAATTACTACAATGTTTATTCATCTTGTGTTCACGGAACTACAGAAGCACCATGGTATGGATGGAACTAAAGGGATACATTGATCCTTGTATATCAGGTATGTCGCGTTGAGACGAACAGGTCGGCAAAGAAAAGGTCGGATAACACGGAAACGGCGGAAAGCAGCACACTTCTTGGTGGTACACTACGATCTGTCTCCTGAGAAGAAGTTCGTTTTCATTGTTATTGTGTCTTGACAGGAAAAGTACCGTAATCCTCTGCAGAGTGATGTTCTCTGAAGAGGCTTCACAAGCCGAGGCACATCGAGCAGCCACTGATGGAAGGTATGGATTACTAGGATTTGGAAGAAGGGGTACCTAGTAGGTTGGCAGTTACTGTGCGAGATCTGTTATGTTTCACGGAGGCTTTAACTATCGAGATACCCAATCAGTAAAACATAGCTGCATTCGCATGCAAACTGTCAACCCTAGTAGATACCTTCACATTGATGGACTGATTTTTGAATGGCTTTAAAATCATGTGCTTCATTAAATTTATATTTCTGTCTTTTGAAGCATCCAAATGATGATCGTAGCTTTCGATATACTTCCTATTTGAAAATAATCAAATCTTTTTAGTTGGAACATCGACCTCAACCTCCTCCTATCGTCTTCCCTTAGAAACGCTCCAATGAAGAATCGAGACTACAATGTGAGTTCCTTGTTATCCTTTCTTCTTCTGACAACAGAAAGAAGAATAAATGTTCCCAACCTCCAATACGAGAGAGTGTGCAATGAGGAGAGAGTGCAGACAATCAGAGCCTGAACTGCGAACACGTGATGATGCATGAGACAGTTGTTGTTTATCTGATGGATGGGTGATAGACGCAGAGGAAGGATGGAGAGAGTGCCAGAGATGACAGAGCATGACAGACAATCATCAAAGCCCCCACCGACTGATTGTTGAGGGGGATGGGATCGAGTTGCAAGGAGTCATCTTGAGTGATCCCTTTATAGTTGGATCTGATCACTACAAGAGAGACTCCAGAGGAAAGGATTGAGGATGAGAAGAAGATTGAGGAAAGGAGAAAGATTAGAGAAGAGAAGAGAAGACAAAAGAAGAAAAGGTGAAAGAAGTGAAGGTGATGGATAGAAGGATACTCCTATCTCATATGTCTTATCTTAACAGAAAACGTTCCTGGTGAGGGAGGGAATTGAACACTTTGAGTCTTTGACATACTCAACCTCACAAAGGGACTTGTCTCTATGAACACACAACAATCGGATACTTGAGGAGAAAACAAAGTGACTGTGTTTCAGGCAAAGGCCCAGAGAACGACGACTCAGGGCAGAGGATGAACATAGGAGAAAGAGGAAACAGGAACTGGCAGAGTTGAGGAAAATGGTATACGGTACTCCAGTCTTCAGTACTCTCAACATTCCATGCAGGAGCCAATGATGCGAGAGAGGAAGATGCTGGAACAACAGGAGAGGCTCATGCAGCAGCACAAGGAGAAGGAGAGGACGATGGCTGAAAGAGTGGAAGCAGAGAGGAGAAGATTATAGTAAGGGATTACGGTAGATTTCCGTTCAGGACAGGGATAAATTGTATATGTTTCAGTGCCACAACAACTCCTCGTCCACTGTTGCCCACTCATCGTCCTCATTCATCTCGTACTCACAATTCTCATCCAAGTCATGTCACTGAACGGATTCCCTTTCACTTTCTGACCACACAATCACCACGGACTTATCTACATCCAGCGCACAGTCATCATCATCCAGATCCGTCAAATGGACATCTATCGAATGGTTATCCGTCGAGTACCCATCCGTCAAATGGACATTCCTCCAATATCCATGGAAATGCTCACTGGATGCCGCACCCTAATGCCGGTGGATCTCAACACGTGCTGGCCGTGAGTGCTGATGGACGGAGGAATGATCGAACTCAGATAACGACTCCCATTCCCATGTGGGCAAGTGGTCCCTACCACACAATGCATCGATATCCACCCCCAAGAGTACGGTAGAATTACCTGTCAGACCTGGAACACACACAGAAAAATAACTACAGATCGGTTCGTGAGTAAGAAATACTGCCACTGGGTGTACCTAAGTGTCAAGATCAAACATCCTCTGATCCGTAGATGGATCCACCACCAGAATAGTAGTCATTTGTCTGTGTGTGAAGTGTCTGACTTTTCTTCTTCCCTTTGATAGTGCTGATAGGCAATGCCGAATGGTCATTGATTACGTATAAGAGATACTCTCTTCACCTCTAAATAGACAAGGTAGATAGGAAAGAAGTTTCCTCCTGTTGTCCCCTTTCCCTTCATTCCTTCAGACAGTCCCCCCCCCCTTCTTCGCTTTGCCAGAAATGTTCAGTATTAGGTGCTTGAGGCGTTCCTTTCACATACAATTCCATCAGTTATCTCAAACAGAAACAATCGATTCGAGATTTCCTTCCTTTTCTATTCTACTTCTTCATTTTCATACATAATTGCGTGCTTTGTCGAACGGGATTCTTGTATCGATTGACTTTTGGTATGAAACCGGGCATTTGCATGCTTCTTCTTGTATTGTGCAGATGCTTGGATTGAGTTCCATTGCCTTCTCATCCACTTTCACTGGTGCTTTAGTCGACCAAACCGCGTCATTCGAACATTTATGTAATAATTAATAATAATCGGCCTAGCTGCAGAATATGTTCACATGTGCCATTTCATTGCTTTTGTGTATACATAGTTCCTTGCGTTGTTCTTTTTTGTTGCAGAACTAGCAATGCTCAACGGGTATCCTTTGTCTCCGATTTGTACGAAATGTTTCAGCCTTATTTTGCCTTGCCTACTCAACCTTCCTCTTGGGACCACATTTATGTACAAGTATAGAGCCACATTCACAAATCCGCATAACTCGAAATGACCACATTTATGGAATAAAATGCACTATGTCTTCGATACTTTGTTCAAGATCTTCTCTTGAAATGGAAACACCACTATCAGCAATTTCTTATCTGTTATGCGTGTCTCACTCACGCGATTCTCGAAAATGACCACAATTCACATCAAACACAATTGGCCTTTGTCAAAAATCAATCAATAAAGTTTACGGTAAAAATTGGACTACGGTATACTTTTTCACGGATGTCGCGAAGCCGCAGAACATCGATTGATTTTAATGTACGTGTAAATTCGATGTTTTTGCTTTTGTCCGTCTTGGCCGATCTTCATTGTGCGTATTTCCTCTCTCAGCGTGAAGAGGTGAGATCGCAGATTCAACAAAACTCTTCGCCCTGAGCATTGTTATTCTGCACATGGTGTTGTGCCGACGCGAAATGCGAATGGTCGAAAACAACTGCAGTGGTAAACATTCAGCGAATGCTAAGCGCCTTTCGTTCGGGTCGTGCAATCGGCATCTGTGCAAAGGAAATTGGAGCGCGTCCCATTCAACAGGTCAGTGATACGCTCATTGAACTTTCCGTTCTTGTCATCGACATTACGCGATATCAGCTTCCCCCCGCGAGACTTTCTTATCGTGCACAGAATTTGCGCGGGGAATGGAGGGCGAGGGAGGATGTTTTTGCTCTGCTTTGACACACTCTCACTATCCCCTTCCCCGTTCCCCCTCACTGCATATCCCACAACCATTCATTCCCCTAGTCAATCGCGTATTCTCATCTTCTCTCATTCACGGCCTCTTTTGATAGCCTATCGAGATATCTCGACGCTTCTACTTAATGACCTCGACTTAACATGGCGTGATAGGCTGCGTTTCTCCGTAATCATTCGATGCACTTCCAAGGGGAATGGCTGTACTTTGGATACCTTCCCGAGATCAAATGCACTCTGACTGCTGTCTAGTGTCTGGGCGATTGATCAACCTTGTCCAGTGGCACTTCTTCTTTTTGCTCCCAGAGATTACATCATACGAGAGATTACCCTTTGATTTCTGAACGTCCCTCCCTCTCTCAATTGGCATTGATCTCCTGTGGCTACTCTTGGTCACATCTCACTGTCTTTTCCTTTCGTGTTGGATAGTTTTGTCCCGTTCAGCCAGTTCTCCTACAAACAATTCCATGGAATAATGTGTACATTCAACAATAACGATGTGTTTGGGAACTGGCTAGACGATAATAGCACCCATTCATCCTGTTGTTGTCATGTATCTCTTCCATTTCAGTCAGCAGCCGCTCTACACACAACGATGGCCGACTCCGCTCCCAAGGTATGCATTATCGATCGATGATCTACCGTTTCCGTTTCCTCAGGACCATGTTCCCCCATTCAGGTGCACACTCCTCTGATTCCCGTGGCGCGTACGCCCTACGCAGGAGGAAATCTCCTGACGGATACCGTTTCTGTCGTCGATCCCGAGGCATACGGTATCATGGTCGAGGTACGGTACATACTGGAGAACACAGTATAAAATTCAATTGTATAATGATATCTATGGCGGTTCACTTGCATATGATTCATACCTTTTTGTCGTGACTAGCACGACTTTGTAAAGGAATTTCAATCTTTGGTGGGAGGCCGGACTCTTCATTTCCGGCATTAGAATACAAGATCAGATATCGATTCGTCCTTTCCGTTCATTAGCCTGCACTTTTCTGCACGCACCTTCATTACCCTATGTAATTGCCTCCATTAACCTACGCATTTACATAAGGACTTCTAATTTGCATCCCCCTCGTCATTTGCATTGGTCACCGGTATATAAGCTGCCTTTCCTTCACTGGGTGCCGTTCGCGGTCTCGTCTGCGCTGGAGGGGAAGCCATCGTCGTGGTCGTCTTGCCGGGAGACTTTCTCTGTTATCCGTGTTAGGAGAGGGTACGGTAGCTGACAGACACAAATTCCTCTTTTGCCTTGCACTTTTGAAATGAAATAGTCTCGACCTTCTCTCACTATTGGTCATTGAGGAGCGTCGTCGCCAGAAGCGTGGACTGGAGCTGATCGCTTCTGAGAACTTCACGACAAAGGCTGTTTGCGATGCACTGTCATCTGCAATGACAAACAAGTACTCGGAAGGATATCCTGGAGCGAGGTCAGACACTCTAACCAATTGGGAAAATGAATCGGAGAGCAGTGTTTTGATCGTGTTTGTAACATTGGAAGTCAAACAGTCAGAGGATGGCCAGAGTCTCCGAATTATCCCTTTGTTGTGGCATGGATCCAATTGGATCGATTGATTTGCAGATACTACGGTGGCAACGAGTTCATCGATCGAATGGAGCTGCTGTGTCAGAAGAGAGCACTCGAGGTACTGTAGTTGCAAGAGGAATCAATATGGATTCCGACCAAACACTGTCCATTTTTCCATGTTATTGTAAATAATGTCCTCTATTCGAGAGATTATGTTTATCTGTGTCTCGAATCTCATCCATTTTGAATCTCTTCTGGCATCTTACGATTCACTTTCGTATGGTTCATTAGTGTATTTTTGCTTTATTGAAGAATCTAGGATCATATTCTCTTAATCTCCCACTCCTTGTCCTGCTCCTGTCCCTCAATCAACCTTGTCCTCATTCCTTCCACTTTTCCAGGTGTTCGGTCTTGATCCTTCCCAATGGGGAGTCAATGTCCAGTCTCTGTCTGGTTCTCCCGCCAATCTTGCCGTGTACACTGCCCTTGTGGAGCCGAATGGACGCATCATGGGACTGGATCTGCCTGATGGAGGACATCTCTCACACGGGTACGGTAGGAGGGTACTGTAGACAAAGACGGGAAGGAATTTGATAGATACGATTCGATTTAAGCATGGTGCTTTATTGTACCCGAAAAATATGGAATATATTGGAGCTTAGAATCACGACCGGTTTTATGCTCTTCTATTGACACGAATCCCTCTGGACGGAATTCGTTTCAGATTCTTCACTCCCACTCGCAAGGTCTCGGCCACCTCAATTTTCTTCCAGTCAATGCCCTACAAGGTGAGCAGAACACAAATGAGTACTGTACCTACCGTACCCTGATTCAGGTTGATGCCAAGACGGGACTGATCGACTACGACAAGTTGGAGGAGAATGCAGGACTCTTCCGACCCAAGATCATCGTTGCAGGTAGTATTCATATCTAATCCATAGTTCTGATTCTCTTACAATAAATTGTTCCTTCCGTGATGACTTTTGTTGCCTCTTTGTGGATGTGATTCACCTGATTTCATCTCTTCTTCCTTTCTCGATTCTCCCTTTATGTGACATTCAGGTATGTCCTGCTATGCCCGCCACTTGGACTACCCTCGATTCCGCAAGGTCGCCGACAAGGTACGCACACAGTAGTGATCACGAGATTACGATATGCCCGATTCAGGTTGGAGCGTATCTCATGGCAGACATGGCACATATCTCTGGTCTGGTCGCTGCAGGACTCGTTCCCTCTCCCTTCGAGTGAGGATTAGGAAACGTCGGCTACAGTACACTGTGTACTTCAGATACGCAGACATTGTGACTACGACCACACACAAGTCACTGAGGGGACCGAGAGGAGCACTCATCTTCTACAGGAAGGGTATGTTGGATGATAACTTGAAATCGTTTGAAAATAACTGCGGTGATCTTATTCCTCGAGTGAAAAATTTTAACACGTGGCTGTGGGAAAGATGAACCATTTGATTTGTAGGCGTGCGGTCAACGAACGCGAAGGGCGAGCCAATCATGTACGATATGGCAGACAAGATCAGTCAGGTATGAATGTTTATCAACTACTAGAGATTACACTCTGGCAAACCTTTGAATCATTGGTTTGATCTCGAAGTGATGGGTTATCATTGTCCCATTGCAGGCTGTCTTTCCCGGACTGCAGGGCGGACCCCACAACCACACCATCGCCGGTGAGGCTACAGTATCCTCTGATTTTCGCTGTGAGAGTTACCATGCTATAACATCCTACTTCAGGTATCGCAGTGGCCCTGAAGCAGTGTCTGACACCCGAGTTTGTCCAGTACTCCAAGCAGGTACGGTAGTTTCAGCAACTCGGTGTAACCTGGTGTACAATAAAAGTGTTGAGGTTCTCTTAAACGCGCACACTCTCTCGTCTCGTCTGGTGCAATTGGGATACAGTCTGGCTACTGGAGGAACGGACAATCATCTCTGCCTGGTGGATCTGAGACCAAAGGTGGAAATAAGTAGTCTAAGTGTCCATTCTATTCGGTTTCGCTGCTTCATCAGATACTATAATAATAATTTATTATTTGGAAGAAAACGTGTAAAGAGTTGACTAAACATAAATCCTGTTATGCGAAGCCTCATTGGATTTTGACAAATAATGCAATAAGTGATTACGGTATTCCTTATACAGGGAATCGATGGCTCTCGAGCGGAACACGTGTTGGACCTCGCACACATTGCATGCAACAAGAACACGTGTCCAGGAGATGTGTCTGCACTGAGACCAGGAGGAATCAGACTGGGTAAGGGGGGAAGGGGGAGGGGACAGTGTTGAATCGTCTTATAGACAATCCTAGAGGCATTTTGAAAGAATAGTCTTGGAATGAATTATCCTTAGAGCCCGTTTAATTCGATTCATTCAGGAACTCCCGCCCTGACATCCAGAGGATTCAAGGAGGCCGACTTTGTCACGGTACGGTAGTTGTCTTCACTGGGGGGATACGGCAGCGTTATTGTGGAATACCGTATTGATTACAGGTGGCCGACTTCATCCACGAGGGAGTGGAGATTCTGCTGAAGCACAAGGATGAGGCAGGAAAGACACTCAAGGTAAGGACTGTGGGGATACAAACACAGTGTTTTAATCAGACTCTGATGTTGTTGGTTTTCATTTCTGAGATAGGTGAAAAAGAAGAAGCGTTCTAGAAACGAAACATTTATATAAACACTGCCATTTAAACCTAAATGGTGCTGGTTTCAGGACCTGAAGACATACACGGAGACGAATGAGTCGATCAAGAAGGAACTGGCAGACCTCGCAAGGAGAGTAGAAGAGTTCGCAACTCCCTTCGATATCCCCGGCAATCAGGAGTTCTAAGGAGTACGGTAGATGAGAGAGTATGAGGTATGGGAGGGATACGGTAGCCATGGGGAATACGGATTGATATATGTACTTTTAAATATGAGATCTAAAGCGATATTTGTCACTTGAAGACTGTCTTGATGCATTCCGAATTGTTTTTTTTTGTTCATTTTGTCTTATATAAAGTTTTGACCAGAGAGTGATGTGAAACATTTATGAAGTCTGTGTAAAAATGAGTGGATACAAAATCTAAGTGAGACGAATATGTTATCACATAAGTGTGAACAGTGCCGAGCATAATGGCAATTGATATGAGAACGTCCATTAAACCCATTGAAATCAGACACTAACAACATCTAAACGGGCATAATCATGTTATGTACAGTAGTAAGTCAGCTATTGCAACGTACGAATGAAATTGTTATCTAAACTTTGGAATATAATTGGACCCGCTACCAAAGAAATACCCGACCCAAAACGAAATTGCGGTAGAAAACATTTCCCTATGGCTAAACAGAATAGATATCTACCAGAGTATTAACAACATAATGAATTGTAATGGCCACTTCATACCCTGTGATCATCTATGAATGGGAACATTGGGAGGAGTGAGGACCGGAGAAATGTTGCCCATCGCAAAGTTGAAAGAACTCGTGACACGCTGGTATACATCATCTGTAAGAGATCAAACTACAAAGGATCGTGAGATCAAACTGCAAACCCTGCATCATGCCAGACTTCTTTAGGTCAGTGACGACATTGCAGAAGACGTTCGTGTAATTGATTCCATCTGCTTCTTGCAACCATGAGTAGAGGGGAAACTGGAAATGGAGGATTACTGTAGAAGTGAAGATCAATACATAACAACCAGGAATGTATTACGGTACCTGGAATCTTGAAGAGGAATGCATTGAGAACTTATTCATGAAGAAGTCCAGATGAGCAACGAGATAGGCAGCGAAGTAACGAAAGGAAGACGACCACTGGGTGCGATGCTGGAAGACTACGGTAATTGAGAGTGACTAATTGACGGATCTCACTTCAGGGACAAGCAATCGCAGTGGATTCAGGGTCAATTGAAGACCGTGAGCCTCGTGGGGAAGACAGATGAGATGAACTGCCTACAAAGTCCAATGGTCAAACTACAAATCGTGAATGATCAAACTACAAACCTCGCCAAAGTGAAAGGGATCGTTGTAGAGATTAGAGAGAAGTCGAGTGGCAAAGAATGCAACAGGATGAGTGAAGGACAGAAGGTCGTTGGTCTGAGAGATCAAAGATCAACCTAAAGACTACAGACTACAAACCTGTGGCTTGAATCCCTTTGTGCGCTCAAGGTTGGAGTATGTCTGGAAAGAAAAGAGTACTTGGATTACGGTAATGGTTAGAGCAAGAAAGAGATGACTTACATGAATGATGGAATACACTTCCCATAGTCTTCTCCATAACATCACAACTATTGATTCACCATGAAGAGGATCTTTCTGCAATGGCAAATGACGTTTATTCACCTCTCACAGTTGAATGACAACATTCGATGAATGAAAAGGCTATGTGCCAGTTAGTAACTGTCATTTACAAACACGATATTTTGAACTTTCATATGCCTATTGCCCCGTGGTGCCTAATGGAAAAAGGTTCAAAAATGTCGTATTCGTAAATGACAATTCCTAAATGTCAGTTTGTCAATGAAATACCTTATCTCTCAGCGACGCAGCCACCAAATTCGAATTCACGAGTCGAACAAGCAACTGAAAAGTAGTCTGAGATCAAAGATGAAACTACAGACTACAAACCCTGATCGCGTTTGCCTTTCCCTCCATTTCACTGATTCTGTTCTCTTCTGGCATTGTGGAGAAGACGTTGTCCCTCATTGCGCTTCTCTCCGCGACAGGAATGTTTTGTTGTAGTCTGAACAGGTGAACTTTATAGTTTGATCACAGTTCCTTCGACTCACACAGAGTGGATGTAGATGAAGTCGTAGCTGGCAACTCGAAGAATCATCTCCAAGGCGTTCGGGTCTCGTTGCAACTGAAAGAGCAAAGTACAAATCAAAATATGCACTGAAGACCAAACTACAAAGTTGAAAGATACCTCGCTCACAGCTGTTCCATGTACACTCTCGTCTCCATCAATAAGAATTCCGAGTATCTCAAGAGAGGCGGAAATAACTCTCATTGCACCACGATACGTGTCTGCGTCCAATATACTTCCACTGCAATCAGATCAAACTACATTCGAGTCAAGATCAAACTACAAACCTCTCAAGCTTCTTCACCCAGACTCGAACGAGATTTAGTAGAGAACCACACGGTCGAGCATCGACGAACGATTTCTAGAAGGGATTACACTGTATAGAGACCAAACTATAAACTGCAAACCTTTTGTCGATGGTTGGTTGCGAGAGGACGAAGGAAGTCGAGAAGACGAAGGACAGATGAGATGTCGTCATTGTCGAGAACTTTGAGGACTCTCTGAAAAGAGTAGACAGTGGCACAGATTACGGTAGTTGTACAATTGAGGGATTGCAAATGACAACCAACGTACACTGATGGATTCTCTGAGATCTTTCTTGTCAATGGCAGCAGATTGTACAGTATACTTGAGACATTCAGCGATGAACTTGAATAGACGACCAGAATTGTGACCGAGCCACGAAGTAAGGATCTTAAAAGGGACTTTTGACGTAAGTGCTATGTTTGGACAGAATACAGTGAGACTCCCTGACACATTTGTGTATTGGTCAGTTTTAATAAGAAAATATGATTGAAGTAGAAGATTGATTACGAATTTCGGACTCATACACAAAAACCAACTTGTATTCCATTGCACTCGACGACTCGATCCACCATGTACTTCTCCCGTTCCTTGGCTGACATCAGAATACTACGAAGGGTGTTTACAATCACAGCCAGCACCTCAATTAGAAGGATTGAGTGAGAGGGACTGTACAGTGAATCTCATTCGACACATTGAATGTATTCAATGGCTAAAGCATTCATAATCAAGATGTAACAGAAATATGACAAGTTTTTGTGCAAGTAAAAACGAAGATAGCATTTAACATGCATAACATGCATCTGTGCATCATTGCCCCATTATGTACTCGCTGACACAACTACCATGATCGCTCATTTCTTCACATTTAAAATGAAATTTTCTTAAAAGTCTTACCTCCTCGTGTCTCTCCACACGCAATAACATCAAATCGGATGACGGAGTGGCAGTCGAAGACTCGTCCAGATCCTGCAACGACAAATGATATCAATCAATAATCATACTGTAACTACCTTATTGAGGAAGTCCAGATAACGCTCAATTCCACGAAGATCGAAGAATACTCTCTGAACATCAATCATTCAAGTTCACAAACGTCTAACAAAACAGAAAGATTAGTTCCATCAAAAACATAATATGTAAGTATTCAATAGTCAAATTGATTCGTCTCGTTTATTGATTAAATTGAAAGATGAAATAGATGTATATGTCACCTTGACTAGAATCTGTCTCAGTCCATCCAATGCAACGTATCGTCGTTTGTGTGCCAAGTCAGGTGAATGGAGAATGTAATCGAAATATCTCAAAGAGAGAAAGATTATACAGAACAAAGCAGTACAATCCCGGCCACTGTAGTCAAATATCACCTTCCTGTAGCGAACACATTCGCTTCATGTTCTTTGGAAGATCACCATGGATATTCGTGCAATAATGGTTAAATAGATACTTGAGCTACATAATGATGATCTGTCCGTTTCAACATTATGGCACAAATGTCCATGGCGCTCTTGTCTTTCACCCAATGGAAAGGAATGAAATGTAAGAGTACTGACTGTCCTCACCTCTGTATGTATTCCTTCTGCTTGTACTGTCTCTTCAAGTCCTTCTCCACAAAGATCCAATGTACCAATTTGATGGCCACAGTACATCCAGTCATGTTGCCCCGTACACTCAAGAGACCAAACTACACACAGCACAAAGTACAAACTACAGAGAACTTGTAAAGATGGACTTACTCGATGAAGGAGAAGATTCTATTGATGAGGATGGGAAATCGACGAATGAACTGGATGAAGTGGGAATGGGATGCCTCTGCCACATCATAAAGAGAGGAAAGAGCATGGATGGAATCCTGAAGAGATGAAAAGGATGACTGTTTTTTTTTAATTTGAGTTCCGTAACTCAGCACTAGCAACTCTGCCTAATGTCCAAATGGCAAATATCCATAATGTAACATATATCCACTGGGTCTACATCAATGGTTCGATGAGTATACCTTATCCCTTGTATCAATCATCAGATCCTCCATTAATGCTGTCAGAATGGCCTCCATGCAGTCTCTGTGCATATCTGCCAGGATTGACAACTGAATGAAATCAAAAGAATCTAACTACCATAACTGTCACCAATGAGCTACAGTAATCCCCAAGCGAGAGACGTACCATAGTAGCATTGATTGTCTTCACTCCTTCGTACACATCTTCCTTCTTCTTTGCGTAGAATCGAATGGAGATGCGACGAGTCAGTTTGTCCTGAATGTGCATATATGAAGAAATCCGTACAAAACAAAGATCGTCGTTCGAAAACATAAATCAAATGCAAGAAAAAGGAAAACTGACCGTTTTCGCTGTTTCTGCCACTTTCTTGAACATGTGAACGGGAGAACTGGCGGAGACCTGAAATGAAAAACCAATTCTAAAGTTGACATTTGAAGAAGATAAGAATGCCTCACTTCATATTGGACCTTTCTTTCCTCAAGAGTCTCTCCACTTGTGGAAGGCATCGAATGTTGTTCCATCTGCTCCTGAACAGAATACATGAATACGGTAGTCCACCCAATACGAGTTTCAATTATATTACAGATAACCATTTTACTGACCATTATATTTGCGCTCTGCTCTACATCTGTGAAAGTTGTCTGCATGGAGACTCCTGCAACGACAGTTACAGTATTCAAAGAAAGGTACTGTAGCTGACCACTCATTTCAGTGAATCCAGACATGGCAGAAGTGTCAGTCATTCCTGATGCAATAGAAGACATGGAGGGAGTCTGTAAATGACTCTGTTACAGTACTGTATACTGTATTCAGCTACAGTAATCCCTTCTTCAATGGATTCAAATACATACTCTGAGGGACATTCCTGGAGTATCCATCTTGTGCTGCATCCCCATCCACTCTGAAGTATTCCGAAGGGCAGCCAATCGTTGCATTGCACGACCACCTGTAAAAGTACAAACTATAACCAGGAAAGATCAAACTACAGGAGGAAAAGAGCAAACTACAACATAAAAATACCAAACTACAATGACTGACCAGTCGGAGCTTCGAAATCCGCCATGTGAGGCTGCACCGTCGTTAGCTGAGGTACAGGAAGAGTACCGAAAGGAGAGGATTGAGTGGTCCTGAAAGGAAATTCATCTGACTAGGTTCGCAAAGTAGAGATGAAACCATGGAATACTGCTTGCAAAAACATCTGAACTGACCAAGAGGGACTGATTTGATAGGAGGATGAAGTAGAGGGAAGTTCACTGTCGTATGGAGAAGGAACGGGGAATCTCAAATATGAACATTTATATTCACAATGTTTCCATTTCTACGTGATTCCCCCACCCTTCATTTCGATCTCGCTTTCATAAACACTTTTTGACTGGTGGATTTGTATTTTGTATTTATTATTACAGTCTATTATTAAGATGTACTACTAAACGAGTGAAACCTCATCACCATCATTTCATATGAAACTGAACCGACTGGTGAGTCTTCTAGACTGGAAATGTCAAAATATCTTTTCTGTTCACCTCGGTCCTTCATCCATTGTCATTGATGGATCAAGAAAGTCTTCAGTCATAATGAAATCTTGTCCTCCAATCTCCTCAATTCCTCCCGACGTCAACGACATTCTGAAAAAAAATCGAAAATTCTAGACAACAATTCTAACAAATTGTAAATATTGATGGATGACATAAAGATTGGCGTAATAGGTGGAGAGGTGAGTGGGGCAACAAACAGACTGACTGGGGGTTATTACCCTATAAAAGTTATAAGCTTAGTGCACAACAGATAACGACGTGATAAGTATGCGAGAGACAGTGTGGGGGCCAGTTTGTTGCTGATGAAAATGGGTGAATGGTGATAGCTTAGCTATCCAAAGGGACGCTTGAAGATGCAAAAAAGCATTAAACAAAACTGGTTTATCAGCAGGAAAGTCACGAGACTTCATTGGAAAGCACATCTTGGTTAACGGAAATGGGGAATTCGAATTGCCGCCTCAAACGCAATGGTGGTGTGGTGAGAGGGAGAGAGAGTATGTGTAGTGGCTTGGGTAGAGAGGAAGAGAGTGGAGGGTTTAGGGAGAGGGAGACGAGGGTGGGAGGGAGGTGGAAAGGTCGAGGTGTACAGATGGTTCATGTCATTTGGAGATGACTGTTGGCTGTCATTATCCATACAGTAATTGAGGATGTTGTGTGATCACTTTCAATGTAACGAGTGTTCGATATTGACGACTCTTCTCTTGCCACAAGGAATAGACACAAGTTGTATCACATTTATTGCATTCTCATTCATAGCAACAGCATTTAGTTGAGACCTCATAAGATTTAGGAAAATTCAGCACACCGTCAGTAAGTTCTACAAAAACGATCTAATTATTTCTCGAAACACATTATTATACACACATCAAAATATTAATCTTACATTTGAAAGAGACATGGATTGTTTGGGGTTCAACCGGTCTATGGAGAAGAACAATGTACGGTGGAATAACATGTTCAGAAGCATTCGAAAGGGCAAAATGGATTGATGACAGTAGATACAGTAATACTATTACAGTATGCCTGCTGAGCACTTTTTACTATATCGAGATACTTGTTTACTCTTCGACTAATCTCTGTACAAGTACTCATAAAGAGGAAATGTAGAGTCTAACACCGAGAAGGGACTACTTAATACACAATAAAACTATTTCATCAATGAAACAATCTCACTCATCAATATTATAATCCACTTTAAGAGTCAGTTCCTATTGATTAGACACTCACATGGTCACTTGTTGTGGCAAAAGGAGGAGGTGACTGGGAGTTACATGTAGGAGTGGCCTGTGCTGACTGCACAGTAGTTGCTGGTGTATGACAGTTCGCTAGACTCACATCACGGGCCTCAATGTGACATGGTGCATGACCCAAGTGAACTACAGTATACCTGGTAGAAGAGGATGTACGCGGACTCGGAATTCTTCTGCAAACCGTTGTCGGAGAGGCCGAAGAAATCCTCGATCGCTGAGCACTCGATCTTCTAAAGATAGAATCATTAAAAATAAACAAGTGAAGAAGATTTTTATAATTCCCATAGGAGGTACTCACATCAACAATATCGTCGTCGAATAACAACCAGAAGTTGTTGCTCTTCACTACGGTGATGTAATGGCCTCTACAAGGAAGATGACGGTACACTCAGTAATCTACCGTAATGCAGACAAACCTGTTGGGAGTGGCTCCACAATGTACAACGACTGCCACCAGATCATACAATCGATCACCGTTCACTGCGTCATCCGACTGCAATTGAACAATTATAACAAGAAAATACTAAAAAAAAATTTTTACAAAGTACTCACAACATTGAATAACCGTAGTTCCAGAGGAAAAAGTACTCGATAGGACAACTTCGTGTTTCGAGATAATTGATCCACGTACTTGAATCTGTAATACTTGAAATTGTTAATAGAAACAACAGCGAAATACAACGTATTCTCTGTCGAAGAAAATGAACTATTTGAAAAATGTCAATGAGTAGTAAAAGAAGTGTTTGAGAGAAACAAGATGAATTCTTGGTCTTGAAGACATACCTCTTGAGGTGGAGGGCGAGCATCTTAGGGAGTTTCTTGATCCTCATTCTCTTTTGGGCTTCTTGCTTGGAACAACACGCCTCACAGTAGTACTTCTGGTCAGAACACAGAGTTTCTGTCCATGAAAACACCTGAAGAGAATGAAATAAGTAAGTAGAATATTTGTTTCATTAGTCAATTTCGTTACATAATTCTTTCCAAATTATCATTATACTAGCGAGTAAGTCTTGTGTACCTTGAGACAATGAGTGATGGATGCATTCTGTTCCACGTCCACTGAAAGGTCCAAAAAGTCCTCGTCTTTCGATGAAACCTGCATAGAATTAAGATAAAAACAGTCTCATTTCCCTATTCATAGTCAATTCTATCTATTCATGTAGAGTAAACTGACCGTCTCGCAGTTGAGGCATCGGGTCTCATTCGTGAGTGTACCCTGCAATGGACTGTGATGAAAAAGAGCATGAGAAAGGTAAAAAAAGAGGAATGGATAAAATACCTGGAAGATGTCGTGAATCCACGTCTGTTCGGACCGAGAACATCTGAACGATATTATACATTATGATTCATAAACATAGCAAATATTGATGATTTTTAGTGTGCTTGTATACATAAAACGACTCGATCTTACTTACCCAGGATTGCCCAATTTGTCATAATTGGAGGTGGAATTGGTTCGTTCAGCAGGAGAAGGCGCAGTGGTGGTTGACTTCTTCGAAGTTCCATTAGCCTAAATATATAGAATAACTAGAAAATATTGATGGAAAACGTAACCTTGCTGGCTGCCCGTTCCCTCTCTAATCTCTTCTCCTCACTCAGTGTCTCTGAGATTGTATTGAGAAGGTAGTTGAGGAACTCGTGAGCGTCTTGTTGCATGTAGTTGTCGAATAGTTCTGTAAGGAAGGAACTTAGTCAATGTTGGTTGATTCAAGTATCTGACCATTTTCCTTCTTCAACTTTGTGATGAATCTCTTTGGTGCAATCGTGCCCACTCTTCTCTTTTGTGTTGCGATATTGTGAAAGAGATCAGCCAGACACGTGAGAAGATTATCCTTCTGCGAACCTAAAGAGACATTTGCATAATAACCACGTGCAAAAATGCATCACAGCAGACACAAAATTGATATACTTTTTTCTTGATTACTAGGGAAAGATAAACATTTAAATTTTGAGACTCTTGAAGTGACCTGATTTCTTGAGTTGCTGTTTGTACTGCAGTACTTTCTCCCTGAATGGCCTACAGAAGTAGAGTGCCTGGATGACGGAATTGCAGTAGCACGTATTTCCAAACTGAAATAGAACGCGTAAACATTCTCAAAAACGTCATTAATAACGAAGGACACTATAAGAAAACAATCAAGTGTAGACGTTTCATCTCTTCGTAACAATAAAGAATGAACGAATCGTTATAAATAGCGGAGGATCCTTCACTTACATTGACAAGTCCATAGTAGTGCTCATTCCCGAATACTTGATCCGAGTTTATCTCTTTTTCCAGCTGCGAAGACGCGCTCGCGCCCTGTAATTCACTCATATTGACCTAGACAAGGCAACCCCTGCAAGAAAACAGCTTGTAAAAGAGGCCGTATAACGTCACAAATCATTCGAAAACTAACCATCTTTACACAGACGAGACGCGGCTGCAGCAGCGGAAAGAAGGTCCGTTACCTGAAGAAGATTAAATCGATAGAAAAGCTTCAAAACGACTAGAAATTTTAAAAGACGTAAAAATCCAGCGGAAGTGGGCGGAGCTTTGCGCTTAGTTCGAGATAAGCAGCACAAGTACGGCTCGGGTAAACCGCATAACTCTTCCCCACTTTTTTGCTTTTCCCTTTATTTTTTGTTTAGTTCTTTTTCGATTAATTTTATAGGAGTTATGATTAGTTTTAACTCAAGAAATTTTCAGAATACATGGGTGAGGTCTCCGGCATGAAGTGGTTGGCCTGCGGAGCTACTGCCGGTTCGTTTATCTTCTAAATTAAAACTGTTCAAATTTTTATTAATTTCATTTATAATATTGAATTTCTGGTCTTGCCGTGGACCTGTCTCTGTATCCCATCGACACAATCAAGACGAGGTTGCAGTCCGCGAATGGATTTCGGGCTGCAGGAGGCTTCAGAAGCCTTTACAGGTACTGATTCACCTTGTAACGAAGTTTATGATCTGCCAATCATTCATAGAGGTGGTAAACAGCCAAAGATCACTAAAATGGCAGAGAAATCGCTTCTGAGTTTCAGTGGAATGGGTTCCGTTGCTGTTGGATCGGCACCAGGAGCTGCAGTTTTCTTTCTCGCATACAAGAGCACAAATAGCTTCCTAGGAAAAGAATGTCAGTCTTAAATTCTTATTTATTACTTCTCAGCTATTTGCATGCTGGTTCTATTTTATTTTATTTTTATGATTTAGTCTTATCACGAAATTTCTAGATGATTACTGAAACTTTGCAGCAGCCTTAACCCATGCCGCTTCTGCTGGTGTGGGTGAGATACTGGCATGCACAATTCGAGTGCCTACTGAGTTGATCAAACAACGAGCACAGGTATTGATTGATTTCTTTATACTGTAGCTATTTCCAGAATTAGGACAACATTTCCCCCTTGTTCAGGCGGACTCGTCCCTTCGGTTGTCGTCAATCTTCCGTTCGATAGCCAAGTCTTCTGGAATTCGTGGCTTCTTCCGTGGATATCGATCTACGATTGCAAGGGAGATTCCATTCAGTCTCATCGAATATCCTCTGTGGGAGGCACTCAAGACATTTGCTGCTAAGAGGGAAGGACGGGTGAGTGTTTTCAACTGATTGATAGGTATATTCACATATTTTCTAATGAAGAAGTGGATATAGAATTGAAGTTAAATTTTGCGGATTTTTGTTGTATTGAAAAGTTTGGGGTTAAAAAAAATGTGAATTGATCTTCTGAGAGTATCATTTCACCATGAGCATTTCTTCATTGCAGACAGAATGTTCTCCCCTTGCGGGTGCAGCATGTGGAAGTGTGGCTGGAGCAACTGCAGCAGCATTAACGACTCCTCTCGATGTGGTAAAGACGAGAATTATGTTGACCAGTCACGATACGAGGGCTGGAACTGTCATTGCAACTCTGCAACAAGTACACAGGTACGGAATTGCGTGAATCTCATTCTGGAATTAGACCAAATCTATGGATAAAAGCTCAAACTTGATCTTACTCAATAACCAGTTGATCGCAATTTATTTGCTATTGAATACTTTCTCACTCCCTCTCGAAATCACTACCTATGAATTTGCGGTGGTATATGTGCTATATGTTCAATGTTCGATCTGCAATAATCAACTGAATACGGTACACGGCTGTTGTTTTACAGTATAAGTTCAGGGAAGGCGGAATGTCTCGTCTCTTCTCGGGTGTTCTTCCTCGTTCATTGTGGATGAGTCTTGGTGGATTCATCTATTTTGGTGCATTCGAATTTGCGATGAGTCTGTCGAAGGATGTACTATAATGATTAGAAGTCGTAGGTGAACATCGGATATAAATTTCAATAAATAGACACTCAGAATCTCTTTAGAGTGAGTAATAGAGATATCTTATAGTACTGACTATTCAATTTTTCATATCCTAATATGTGCGATTGTGCCTTTCACTGACAAATATTCCATATTATCAGATCTTTACTTGTTTTGTTCATGCTTTCCACTGTTGCTCAAAGTTACCTTGTCTTTGTTTTCCGTTCAACGGGTAAAATGCGATTTTGATCCCTTTGTAAAGTGATATTTCAACACGGTTGATTTACCGAAGTGATACCTTGGACTCTACAGTTCACATTAACTAGATGTAATGAGCGAGTAAAAGGGCGGGGATCACGGGTTGTCTCGTCCTCCCAGACATTTGAGTGTCAAGAGACGCAGAGAAGGCAGAGTGCACGCTCTGACTCAAAACACTGCGCGCTATTCCCTCCCTTCACATGTTAGACAGTCACGAGCCCCTTTAGTACTCTTCCTTAATTTCATTTGTCTTCTATATATTCATCTCTTGAGGCCTCCCTCCAATGGACTACGATTGGTGTAGTCCCATTCCCTCACGGTCCAATTCTGAGGTCAGAATGTTCCTTTTTTCCTTCTTTTTCTTCCTCTATCCTCTCTCATTGTCTCTGACACAAGATCCGGTTTTGCAGTGCTGGACAGAGAATCCACTGGGGGAATGTGTCAGTTTGACATTGGAACGACGACAAGGCAGACAAAGTGCATCCAAGTCCAAGTCTCTAGTGCATTACATCAGACGAAGAGAGGTCAGACTATTGTTTTGTCATCCTATTCCTCGTCCTCTCACCGTCAGCCCCCTTTTTTCATTCATCTATCGATTTGCTCGTTTTCAGTTATGCGAATCGCATCGTGCCCGACAGTTGTCGAGTGTTCCAAAGGCCATTGTTGAGGTTGGCATTTCCTTCCTTTTTTGGCAAATCCAGTCGGTTGCATTACTTTGTCATCAGGGCCAAGTAATATAACTGATTGGATTTGATTAAATTAATAATATATTTGTTATATATAATTAGTTTGTCATGATTCAGATCCATCGTCTTCCTTCACTCATAGGCATTTCCATCAATGGAGTGCCCACATTGGCTGATGCTGACAAGACGTGAGTCATCATTCATATGTTATTTGTTATTGAATACTCATCAATTGCTGTAAATGAGCAGACACTTCATGATTAGTAGTTCATGCATTAGAGACAAGATTCAGATTAAGCATCCACGAACTTAGTTTTCTTCCTCAACATGTTCTTCTACAGTGTGGAGCAGTGTCTGGTGCATAAGTTGGATCCTCAATTGTTGGGAGTGGCCCCTGATGGAAGATGGGCAGTCAAGAAGACGAGGATTGATTGTGATGGTAAGCATACACACATATTCCTATGGATATTTCATTTTGTTGAAGGAACATTTGTTTCATCTTGTCGTGTGACACAAAAGATACAATTACAGGACGTGGAATGAGGATGTTCTACTTCTACAGTGTCACTCCTGCACAGAATCTTCTTGTGAGTTGTTTCCCAAATGTTTCCATTCTATCTCACTTGACTTGTTGAAGTAACTGTTAGTCATGAGTTTCCATTCAGGAACACTCACTGTACCTGGAGGACATCTCATCCCTCTCTCAATGTCAATTGACATTTGCCCGTGCAGATGGATTGGCAGGAGTGCTGTCGATGGACCTGTCAGTTTACTCTTTCATCTACATATTTTATCCCTTCTGATGCATCTTTTGCGATTATCAGCAATTGCTTTAGCCTAAAGCCTTTAGGAAATGTGTTTTTATGCAAATCAATTGTTGTCCAATTCTGCCATTTTCATTAATTATGTTTTGTTCCATTCAGTGGCCACGGTGATAGTTCGACACCAAAGCCAGTCAGTGGTTCAATGCAGGTACGGTATTCATGATGATGAAGTCTTTCACTTCATACTGTATCATCTTCCTGCAGGGTCTCTTCCGTGTGGATCTTCTCGTTCCTGCTGCCAATGCACAAATAAGCACAATCTGTGCTGTCAACTTCCAACAGAGACTCAACAGCGAGGACAAGAAACCCATTCACAAGTCAGTTATCTCTTCCTTTTTGACTATTTTCAATTTGTGCGCTTGTTGATCAACAGGTCGGATTGTCGCATTTGTCCGGAACTGTCTGCGTTGAAAACGTGTTTATACTTAATTCGATGTATCCCTTGTGTAATACACTCACACACCCCATGTGAATCTCCCCCTTCCCACTTGACTGTCAGCTGTAGCGTATTAGGGTGTCACCTTATCAAGTTGCTATCACCATGTGTGTCTATGTGCCTGTCACCCTCTAAAGATACCGTTTTGAAATGAATGTGAATAACGCGTTCACATAACAAAGCGCTTTCTTGTACTCGTGACAAGTTGATTACTTGGCAGTTGTGTGCCACCTAGAACAACTTTTTTTAAAGCAAACATGTGTCGCGCATGTGAATATATGAGCGATTCATACAATCCATTCCAATTTCGCTTGGTTTTCCCCATCAATTAGTTTTGTTGAATGAAATATTCATGACGGATTTGATGGTTGTTTCTGTTCAGACGTTATCTCCGTGTCCATTCTCGTGGTGCAATTGTGAATGGAGGATATCACATTGTCTTCCTCACAGTAACTGGTCGTCCACTCATGCCACTTCAGTTGGATTGGGCACCAAGGAAGGTGACATATACGCATTATTTAACTTGAAATCATTTGTTGTGTAATTGCGAATCCATGAAGCTAAATAGATTATCTAAGATGATCGTTTGCTTATTGAAAGTACGCATTCAGACATGGATTGGCCATCCAAAGAGGATGCCACATGGAGTAGTGTACAGGGAGAATGATTCGGTTGAGGAACACATCAAAGTGGAGATTGGAGAGACTATATCGGTATGGATTGAATGCATTCACTACTTATTACATGTTATCCTAGAGGGAATACATTTCCATTATGAAACAATGGAGGTTACGGTTTAGTTAAAATCCGGCAAATCCTCTCGCTTGTCTGTGTTTTTGTAATATTCACATTTTAAGTATTTTTTTCGGCTGAACTTTAAATGTCACATAAGCAATGTTTTCTTCAGGCACGATACGCCTTTCCCTTTCTGAGTCGAAATGTGGAACGAGCAGGAAAGTATCGTCTCTCACTCAAGGAGTGTGCGCCACGAAGAGATGATACACAACCAACACAGAATAGGATGGTTCCCGGTACGAATGTCGGATTACGGTAGATAGGATTACTCGATTTGCAGTGGGTATCGTGGGGAAACTCGCCAGTCGTGTACCATCGCCGTCTTCTGAGGCAATGTACGTGTCGAGACAGGTATCGTCACTTTCCTCTATAGTATCATTTGAATTCATTGATTCCTTTTTGGTATGATCACTCTATTCCCCTTTTCAGGATTTCTTTGTGGAAAACGCGATCAATATGATGCTGGAGTGTCACTACCGGTATGTCATTATCTCATATTCCTCAAAGTTCTCTTTTTGCAGACACCGTCCTATTCAGTATGTTGGATTCATCGATTACGAGGTAAAAACAGCTTTATTCGTTTGAAAAGTTGAAAAAATTCTTTGATTAGTTCAAATTCTTTTGCGTGGTTTCAATGTTTCAAAAGATCGCAATGATTGATTTCAATGATTTTAGTTAGTTGAGAATGAAGTTTCAATATCAGGTGGACGTTCTTCATGTTGATGATCTCTCTTGTGTCGCCGGAATCAGCGTTTTTGTTAAGGTGAGAATAGAGATATTTTCATCTAATATTAAGTGTCAATTCCAACTTAAAATGAACTCCAGTTCATTCAGACAGAAGTGAAACAATCGAGGGATGGCAAAATGGGCAACATCTTCCTATTGAACATGATCACTTATGATTGGTATGTCATATTCTCTTTCTTGATTGCTCTTCCTGTCACATTGGTGTAGCACTTTCTTGTTATAGGCGAGAATGAAAACAGACAATGGTATACTCATGACTGTATTTTAAAAAACCTTTAGGTACATTCTGGAGGGACGACCTGCACATGTGAGAGTGGAGACACTCAGGAGGATATATCAGAAAGAGGTGAATTGAGGTTGCGCAGATATTGTATAATAGAAGAAGCTTTGTTCCATTGGTGTTACAGCGTGATAGCTTTATAAGAACAATGAACTGTGATAGACAAGAGTAGGATGTCGCAAATGGGAAATTATTGACAGTCGTTAATTTCTATCCATTAGACTTCTTTCCTTGGCGCTCTTCCCTATATTGCGGTTTCCACCGCGATGTAGAGAAGTTATATGGTTAGAAATGAACGGCTGTCAATAATTTCCAATTTGCGATACCCTAGTCAAGAGTGTGAATTGCAGGTGATGGACTCTCAGTATTGGTACAAGGGAAGTATGGGGATTGTGGAGGACAAACACGAAGAGATCTTCTCGGATACTGTATTCAGAAGTCAGTCATCTCTTTATATAGTTTTCAATTCGTGATACAACACAATTGCTCTGACGATTGCTCGATAGTAATAAATATGTAGTGTCACACAGATTTGACTGGTGGTATCTCACTCTAGAAGTTCGATCGCACGCGGTTTCGACCGCGTCGACATGTCGAAAAATAGAGAGACCGCCTCTTACGCCATCCGAGCATCGCACATGCGCCG
>JACMIF010000106.1:28434-63544 GCA_014805445.1 Diplogasteroides magnus | reverse complement strand
TTAATGACTTGCAAATCTAAAGGGTGGGATCCGACACACGTTTGACGATTCATTTCACGCCGTGCGGGATCCGTTTGAGGATTCGATTCGCGGTCTCTATACGGTACCTTGGGCGAAATGAGTGATGCAATGGAATGAATTGCACGGGATGAAGAGGGCACGACCATTCCCGCATTGTTGTTCTGAATGGAATAAATGAGTACGGTATTTCACTAAACCCAACAGTGTTCCTTTTCTTGAAACAGGAAGACAGCTCACCTTCTCACCGTGCTGTCTCGGTGAATTAGTGGATAGAGAAGAAGAGGGTGAAGCAGAAGAGAAATCATCTGATGACGTCATCGGAGACATTGATGTCGTCATCTGAATCATACTTCGCATTGCAACTACAACCATCACAATACAAACCTTGCGTTCCTCATCGTCGCTGACCACACGCTCGCTTTCCGTGTCCTGAGCAGATCCGCATCCAGAGAGAAGACTGGGACCGGATCCGGAAGGTAGACCAGAACTGGATACGGTAGTCGCCGCCGAGATGTCGATATGTGGGGGAGAGGCGTGAGTGGCAGCTGCAGAGAGATTGGCAGCCAGAGAGGAGAGGATCTGAAGGGATACGGTAAGAGGTTACGATAGAAGGGAATCGCGGTGTGACTCACATCAGGCTGAGCGAGAAGTGGGCTGTTGAGAAGGAAGGCGCGTCCCCATGTGGAAGCACCGAGTGGAGAAGCCATCGGGTGTTGAGGCATGGAAGCACCCGCCATCAACTGAAATGGTTACGGTATGGATGAGTACTGTATTGTGTCCATCAGTTCATATGGGTCACTACTGCCAGTATTCCTCCATACCTGTGCAATCAACTGCATGTAGATATCATTGGATGCAGGGAACGTGGGAAGAAGTCCAGTGGGAGGAGTTGAAGCAGCCATGAGAAGGGGAGGAGCACTAAAGGAGAAGAGAATGAAAGGGGAAGGGGCAGAGTCAACCAACCTCAGATCTCTCTTGGGTGTTCCAATCAAAGATGGAGGACTGGCATGTGAGGTGGTGGGAAGATGACCATTGGCCAGTACTGCAGCTGCAGCTGCTGCAGCCTTTGCAGCCGCACGTTGCTCACGGACCTCAAGGGGAAGATGAGAACATGATGAAGATAGTGAGTCAATTGACTCACTAACTACAGTAACTCTGGTTACCTTCTTGGGTTCCTTGAACACTCCAATGGCTGGCGCCTCTCCCGTTGCAGATGCCGTTGTGGCAATCACTTGAGCGCTGCCCGGTTCGTTGTACCTGAATAAGGGTCGATGTACTAGATACTGTATCCATCATGAGTCTGTATTCTACAGTATCCTCTGCACTACCGTACTTGGCCATGCTGCTCGTGTGAATGTGAAGTTCCTTCTTGTCAGGAAACGCCCAGTTGCAGCATCCACAAGTGAAGATCCTCTCGAATCCGTGGATCGCCATGTGTCTTCTCACTGTTTCCTTCGCTGCAAGAGGATTACGGTAGATCAACTAGGTCGCAGTTATCATAATATAAGGTACGGTAACTTACTCTGAATGACCTCCTTGCACAGGGTACAGAAGTGGTTGCCTCCATGGAAGTTGAGGCGATGTCTGAAGAGGATTACGGTAACTGGAGAATACGGAGTGATTACGGTACCTGTTGAGGGAGGCAGCATGGCAGAATGTCTTGTGGCACGTGGCACAGACGAATTCGCCTGAGCAATTTGTAATTTAGCGATAAGGACCAAGCTACCGTATACCTTTGAGGTCGGGCCTCTTCAGTTCTGCCTCTGGTCGATACGGCATATTGGCGGTTGGTTGTTCTGGCAGTTGTCCAACCGATCTGCGAATCGCAAACTGACGCATGCTTCACACGACGAAGGGTACGGTACGACGCGCGACGAAGAAAGGGGATACGGTAGGGGATGGAAAGGTCAAGAGCCTTCTGGGGAACACGACCACCGTGGATGGCGAGAGGAAACGAAATGGCGGTTGTTATTGTCCCAAAAGCAAGAAAGTGCATAGGAAGATCAAATGGCGCGGGGAATTTCAATGGAAAATGGAAGCTTGCAGTGAGAATATGAGTGAGAGGTCAAGGAACCAAATGGAAATGAGGAATGATCACGTTGACACAGCCGGTCAGAATGGAACTGAGAGGGGAATTTCATTAGTGCATTCTCTGCGTCTCTGACCCGCACTGTACATGCAAATGCATTTTGGCCAGAGAGATTCTTTTTCTCTTTTTCTTTTTCTTTTTCTTTTTCTGTCTTCTTGGTCTTTTTGGGGATACTTTTCGAGTTGAAACATACCTCAGAGGCTATCTTCGCCAAAAGTTATGAAATAATTCAATTCCAGATATAAGCGATTCAGCAGAAACATATCTGTCAGACAATTTTCGCAATATTTTTTTGGAAAATAATGCACCGTAAATTGGTGTTATCGCTGAAACATATATTTTATAGCAGGATTTCGAATACTTTACACAGTCACCACCAGACATTTGACCATGCATAACTTGTTGAAGACTTCATTTAAACCCTACACTATTCATAATCAAGTTGTAGTTCTCCGAATTGCCCACAACGCCTAGATCTCAGAATTGTCAATTTCGTTGCCCATAAAGAGTATTGTATTGTTGGGACTGGGGCACATACATTTGAATAAAGGCTAGAGTGCTTACCAGAGCATTTGATCTCATTTTTTTCTCGCTCACTTTCATTCTGACCGGCTGTGCGTTGATCAGAAGCTGCATATTATGCAGAAGTGCACTTTGGACGTGACAGAAGGAGGGGAGAGGGAGTCGGAAGGGGAGGGGGAATGGGGGAAGAGGCCACTGTCAACTACCGAATGGAGAAGACGGGGCTGCAGTAGAAGCAAGCGGATTACATAACTGACGGCATCATTCACAGAGCTTTTGTGATGGGGAGAGAGACAATGGGGAGATGAGAGACACAGACAATGAGAGAAGAGAAAAGAGTGTAGTGATGAGAGAGAACAGAGATTATGGTAATGATACAATTGAAAGCATAAGGGGAGGCATTCTTTGTGTCAGTACATGAGGAAGAGACTGTGGATGGGAGGATAAGTGGATGAAGAGAGTCTTCAAAGGTGGGAATGATCAGAGAGAAGAAGAAGATACTTACAGTCTTAATCTCTGGAGAGGCAGGGGGAATGAAGAGATGAAGCTGTGAGATACAGGATGAACAATAACAATCAGAAGAGACATCAAAGTGAAGCTTGGGAAAGGGGAGAGATGAAGGAAGAACGGCTGATCTGAAGGAGAAAGAGAAGGACATGGATAGAGGGAATGAGACAGTTTCATATGAAGGGATGCAGTGGAGATGAAGCGAGTAGAGGGTGAAAAGAGAAGCAAAGTAGTAATCGGGTCAACGAACCACAAGCTTCCACCAACAATCACGCAACCAGTGACAATTTACTCGTAGAGAAGAGAAAGTATGGTTCAACTAAATAATTGACAACATGGGGAAAAGGAGATGGAATGAAGCTGAACGGTTACTGCAAGGTATAACCGACAGTATCTTGTTGAGATTAGAGAGAGGGTGGGAATAGAAGAGAGCGCCAGCTTCTCTCATTTCCTATTTCTACTCGTGCACTTTTCAGTTTCGCTACAGTCACGAGGGGATAGACTTCATCTGAGATGATCATCTAATCATTTCCACATAGAAACTTACATCATTCCACAACTGAGCAGAGATCAAGACATAGGTTGAAACTTTCGTAATATTATAAGAAAAGGCACAAACATAAGACTGGTGAAGGGTCACAAATAGGAAGCCCGTGATGTACGATAAGTGATGGAGGTTACATCTCACTAGTCACTGTTCGTAAGATCAAAGAGAACAGTGGAATGGCAATCAGCCGCTTCCTCACAAGCAACAATGACAGATCGGGTTGCAGTGTTCCTCAACACAATACAAGGCTAATCTGTGGGTGAGAGGAGGCATCCCATGGGTCATGCCACAGGTAAGTAATTGGCCCCCTTTCCACCCTCTACTGTCGTAAAGCCCCCCATCACTAAACATTCGTGGTCCATTCCCAAGGCCTTCCCTTTACCTATTCTACATCTCAATGATAAAGCATCTCTGGAGGTCAAGGAGAATCAGACAATTTTTGGTGATTGTAGGAGGGGGGAGGGATGACCTTAAGGGAAGCGGCCTCCCTTCCAATGTTACTCTGAAGGATAAGGAGATAAGTCATGAGGAGATCCTTCCCAAGCACAGATGCAAGTGTCCAACAATTCAAAAGGAGAGGCAGAGCCTTTCAGACGAGAGCAAGAGACGACAAAAAGGAGTGAGTCTTGGCAAGACCGTGAGAGGAGGAGTACGGTAGCTTCATTTGAGGGGAAGCAAAGGGAAAGATTACGGTAGTTATGAAGCGGCAAAAGAAAGGGAGAATGGAATGGAGAGAGATAGTGCTTAATGGCACACCAAAAACAGCGTTCTACAGTCATGAGTAGAGGATGAGAAGGTGAATGATAAGATACCATCGGCAATCGCTTCTCCAGAGCCAAAGCATTCCAATATTTGTCTGTTTTTGGAGGTGCAGTAAACATAGTAAGTCTGATTGACCTCGTCATACGGAACGTCATATCAAAACATTTAAGGGAGTAGAGCATATTGTGTGGTCATCGAAGGGCAAGAGAAGGAGAAGGGCGTTCGGGTAGAGAAGAGATTAGAGAGGGTTCAATGGATAGAGAGACAGAGATAGATAAGGCCTTGAACCATGACTTATCAGAGGATGGTATCGATGAATGGTTGAAGCCCCCCTAATGGGAGGAGAAGGGCAGGGAACGGTGGAAGGGCAGAAGGAGATAGGGACAGACACCCATCTGGGAGAAGATCATGGTAGAAGACTACTAGAAGTAGAGACAAGGAAGTTCTCTTCTGTCAGTTCCATCACTATAATTCGAACTATTAGGTAGGGAAAGTAAATAATGTTGAGTGAGAGGAGAGTGACATACAATTAGACAGTTCCCACGCGAACACTCAAATGGTGCAGAAGAGAATCGGCAACACGAGCAGCTGCCAATCAGAGGGAAATGAAAGTAGAAGGACGAAAGTGAAGATTAAAACAAGGCTTAGGTGCGATGGAAGAGTTCACAGGGAAACTGTGTGATGGACAGTGATCGACTATGGGGGGAAAAGCCAGTGACAACATGATGGTGGAACAACATATTATTCATGTAAACGGAACTGAATTAGCTGGTACACATGGCGACTTTTCGTCCTCCTACGCACTCTCTCATTTGCGTGCTATTTCTTAGGTTAGACAGTCGCCACTCGTGCTTTTGCATAGGAGTCTTACTGAAGTAGTCAAATGAATTTTGTCTTTCAGTTCAGATTACAGGACTAATACAAGAGTACTTGTTATATGAATCGACTGTTCCATCTGACCAATCCCTCCTTTTGGTGCTCTTTCACTATGCCATAGTGGGTATCGAGCACAGCCTTAGTCATATGTGGCTACAAAAACAACTGCTGATCGTCCCCATTGATCAAATAAGACAACTCTCTGATTGATTCTGCCATTTCATCGAGTCATATGACTTATTCTGATAATGTAAATGGATAATGAAACCGTGAGAAGGGGATATTTCGGAACTGTGTGCGAGAGGGAAAGGGAGAGGAAGAGCACAGCTTACTGCAGTAGCCTCTGTCTCTCCCAAGTATACTAGTAACCTTGAATTGTCAGTAGCGAGAGAAGGGAGGACGCATGGGGGTCAAAAGCATACCTCTAACCTCAGTGGACAGTCAAAAAGGAGGAGGAGAAGTCAAGGGTAAGGAGAGAGAAGGGAACGGTAGGAAGGGGATAAAGAGATGGAGACCTTAGGGGGATTCGAGGACTCAAGTGTGTATATCCATCCAATCCCGGCATGGCATACGGTAAACAGGGGGGCTAATCCCCAATGAGATAAATGAGAAAGTCTCCCTTGGTGAGTGTCACCTTGAAGGCTTGACGAACAAAAAGGAATGATCAGACTTGGGTCGCCATAAAAAGGAAGGGAGGTCAGGAGACGAGAAAAGGAGGCTTAGCCTGTATAGTAAGCTGAAATGAGACCATCTACTATCTGTCTATACTCTCCACTTTCCTTGTGTCTATATCAGACAAAGGAGTTGGAATGAAAGGAGACGACAGAGTATTCTTGATACAAGGAAATGATGATGTGAGAACTGTAGCCATAGGGTTCATAGGAGGACAAGGATAAAGTAAGTTAAGCTGATCAGAGAATGAACGATACTCATCTTGGTCGTTTGGCGGCTCTACTTTCGATATGACATAATCCCGTGGCCATGGGCGCGATAATTAGAGAAAACAAGCCAGATCAAAGGTGCCACTACAGTCATTTGGGAATAGGGAATATAATGAATGAGAAGGACTCCAAGCTATAAAGTAGAGAGCGAATGGGAGGTGAGAGACTGAGTGATAGGACACATTAATTCAGTCTTGACCATCTCATGAGAGTAGCTGAATAGAGGAAGCAGTTGTGTGAGGGGACAAGCCTCTGGGGTCAACTGAGGGGCGCCATGATTGTAACCTGGATGCCCACTCACTGTGGATACTCTTCCTTGAAAGGGAAGAGAAGGGAAGAGAAGGGAGGGGAGACAGACAAAGTGAATGAAAAGCAGAGGTTGCGCAAGACGAGGAAGAAGAAGAATAGAAAAGTCGAAGAAGTGGAGAAAAGCACTCGAGGAAGAGGAGGCTAAAGAGGAGATTTAGGTCATCATCAACCATTTGAGACTTACGATCAGACAGAGGCAAGGGGGAAGGGGCCATAGGAGGAATGACTGGACAGTGAACACTTATCGGAATCAACTCACATCATCTGATAGTATGATTCAGCTGTCAAACGACAACAAGACATTCTACAAGTGACAATGATCAGCAGTGAACACATCTCTATAATGGGGGAAGCGCAAAGGGGAGATACTGGCTACCCACTCCTACAGTACTCTCAAGAGTGCATCCGGTAACATCGTCCAAAACAATAGGACGGTAGTCAATGAGAGAGAGAAGAGACTCTCGCAGCGAAGAGACAGTCTTCCTTTGGCGGTATTCCACCACTCTCGCACCTTTTGTTGTGGTATTCAGTCCCTTTTTAGCACCGAAGACTTGACTTCCGGGGAGAAGATCCATAAGGAGAGGATATCCATAAGGAGAGGATAGTCGTTATGAATGTGCAGTCATTCATAACATGGTGAGTGTCCCTCAAGAATCGGGCGTTCGCAAAGTAAGTCGAGTCTGAAGGTCACTCAGTAGAGGGCTCTTCCCTCATTTCAAAGCATTCCCTCCACCCCCCCCCACCTCCTACCGTTCCTTCTATCTTTTCTTCTCCACTGACCTTCTAAGCTTGGACCACCATAGTCAGCCACTTTCATGATATTAGGGGTCAGACGACAGAAAAGGAATGCTTCAAAGGGGGTATTGGATGAGAAGAAGCTACAGTAACCCTGGGATGGCTTCAGAGGGGGGCAAAGGGTAGTCAGTCAACAGAAAGGGCGGATTGTGAGTGTATGTAGTGGAAGAGAAGAGCATTTGATGGCGGCCTACCCTACTCGCATTTTTCCAAATCTCGCGGTGAGAGTGAAGCGTTATGGAACGATGGGTGATAGTTGGATGGAATAGAAGAGGGATGAGAATAGTAGAGAGACAAGAGAAGGGAGACTGTTGAGGGAGTAAAAATGAGTGATTGAGGGACGAACGATAGATGATTACCACTCCCTACATTCCGAATCGAGCAACCATGAAGCTTAGCGGGGAGTTCGAGAGTCGAAATGAAATGGAGTGAGAAGGAGAAGAGGAGAGAGAGTATGGGGATCAGAGAGAGAGAACAGACAATTATACATTCAGAGGCAATTCCCAATAGAGTAGTGGTATTGACAGAGGGAAAAGGTTCTTTCTACCTCTCAGTCTATGACTACCCATCACTCTCTTCACTACTCAAGTAACACGGAAAAGTTGGGCACTTCAAATCATGATGGCATAGATGCAGAGGAAGGGCGAGAGTGGTAGAGAAGTAGAGTAGATCAAAGGTTAACAATGTCCAAACTTGCCCAACACGGAGTGGGTACAGTGATCAGGAGGAGTGTATCAAATGCGGCCTACCGTAAGCCCGCTTCGATTGTTGTGTGTCGACTGTAGAGGAATGGCGGCTGTATTGCGACAAAACAACGAATTGTTACAGGGAGAGAGTACGGTAGATAGCGAGAGTCTCGTCAGACAGACAAATCATTTGCCATGTGCTTTGCCGCGTCTGATTGTTGTCTACACATGTACTGCCATCACGCTCTTCGCATCTCACCCACTAAACTCCGCAAATCGCTCAAAATCGAGGAACTCGCGGAACGGTCAAATCGGGATCTAGAATAGGGAAAACAAGGAAGCTCCTCGCTCAATGTCTACTTCTACTCTCTGGACGTCAAGGTCACTAGTCAAAGAACGAAAGAGACAAAAATTGGGGAAGCGTCTGTCACTATTTTTCACAGAGGAAAGAAGACATTACGTGATTGAATAGGGCAAGCTCCTAAGTGGAATGGGTTACGGTAAGTTGTGAATCAATGGCGGCTTATCGCTGGTCGTCCTTGAAGTATGAAGTCATCTTCGGAATGATTTGGCTGTTTTGGCCATTGCCGCTCCTCCATTGGTATCACTTCGTTCTACAAAAGCCCCCTCATGCAGACTGTTATGTCTTGCATGTTTTTGAGTGATAGAGAATAAAAAGGAAAGAGACGATGATAACAAAGACATCATGATTGCCATTCAATTGTGTGTACTCTTCCCTTCTGTGGATCATGTTATGGTCCCTGTCCCGAAAAAGAAGTAATAGTGATACGAGATGACGCCACGCTACGCCAACATCAGCAAACGTCTATCCATCTGTACGCTCTCACTCTGTTCCCCCAATCACAATTATGACTGACACGATACCGTACCCTATGACTCAATCGAGCTTTCGCTGCGGGAGTTGCGAAATGTTTCTCAGTGCAATTTTGGCCGTGCGCCCGTCCACTTTTCCTAAAATGTGTCTCTCCTCGATGGAAGACACACACAACTCAAGATGGCAAGAAGGAGATACTAGTTGTTACTGCGAGGTAATGAGAGAGAGTACAGGTGAATGAGAGAGTGCAGACAGGGCAGAGAAGGAGAGTGAAGGGGGATGAAGAGAGGAGAGAGAGAGAGACTGTACTCAGTGGCTGAGTACAGAAGTTTGTCCTTACGAAGGACGAAGCCGAAAGGTCTTCGAGGGAAAGGGAAGGGGAAGGGGAAGAGACCATCTGATCTCCCACATCCATTCTGACAAGGTTATGGTTCAGAAGAAGGAGAAGGGAGGTGAATGGCCAATTTTACAGAACGAGGAACATATATTTGAGTGCGCGGCTTCAACACCCATCAATGTTCCACTAAACCGGTATTTCGTCTACCTTTTACAGAAGCCGAGAATGGAGGGGAACAACGACATTCGAGGGGAGAACACTCTATTTCCAATCACCATTCCATCTCAGTAACATGTGACTAAGCTTCTTACCGACGGAAGTTATTGCTTTAGTTGCCGTTCCAATCTGTGTCCAACTTTATCTCTCTCTCTTTCCTTTCAGCTGGTTACGCAATGGCTATAGAAAAAAGGCCAAAATTCTGTGCATGGGAAGGGAAGCAGTGAATAGTGTTGGATGATGGAATGAGTATGATCATTGAGGGATGGAGGAAATAGAGAGGTACAGACATGAAAGGGCATTTGGAATGGGAACTGCAAAGGGCGATTACCGCATCACCAGGCAGCATCAACCATAAATGACGTGCGGCAAAAGCCCCTGCAAGTTCGATCACCAAAATGATCCCCGATTAGGGAATACGAAAACGAGTGACGAATCGGAATCTTTGGGGCAAAAAAAGTGTGAAGAACGACGTAATGACGTCCTGCAATTAGTTTTCGATCATAAAAAACAACATTGAATGAAGTAACTGTGCAGAGACCTTGTCGGGGGTGGGGGGAAGGAGTCTACCGTAGTCGGAATGAAGTCTGAATGACTCTCTTGCTTCCCCTCCCCTTGCCCCTCCTAACTACCACTATCCTTGTCTTCTCCCTACATGGATCTCTCCCCTTCTTTTCTTTCTCTTCCCAAGCCTGCGACTGGCAACAAATTGGCGAAGATTAGCGTGAGAGGAGAGAGACAAAGAAGCCGTGATCAGAAGAAGAGACTGTGGGAAATGGATGAGGGGAGTCTACTAAGGACAAGGGACGATATCTCAGAGTGGATACTGTATAGACATAGTCTCACAACGAGTCAAGCCTCCATTGCTCAAACCCTACAATCAGCGTATCATCAGAGAAGTAATCTCCTCTCAAGGCAACACGTTCCTCCCAACTTCTGATCGTTCATCAGCTCAATGGTGCATCTGATAATTACGACAGACACTGTGACTATGAGAGAATGAGAGAAGAAGAGGAACTAGAGACTGTAGAGTACAGAAGATACAGTAGACAGTAAGAGAAGAGAACGGTCAAGGGCGAACTTGCCATCCATCCCTTCAATACTGCTTCAGTAGCCATCATTACAGAACTCTCTTCCCTTCACACTCTCTCACACCACACAAAGGACCTAATTGCCAGCTTCGATTACGGTAGCCCCATTGCAAACTAAAGCCACTTCTGAAGCGTCGTGATGGGGCCAATTGTGAGAGATGGTCTCGTTCTTCTGTCTGTCTTTTGTCAATCATCCTCCTCTCATTGTTCTGTCCATGTCTAAACACCGGAAGGGTGCCTAATGGAACGGTAAACGTGTGAGGGGATGAGAGTGGGATAGAGAGGGTAAGGAGAGTGGCAACTCTTGCCGTTGGGCACATCCTCATCCCATTCATTCGGACATTCTCTTGACCTCTCTATTCATGACTGTACACAAGCTCAACACATTATGCGGGCAACCTTCAAGGTGAACGTGGGTCAGCTCAACTTGGGAAGAATAGGGAACACTAACAGACTTCCGAGAATTAAAAAGGATTCAGACAAAAAAGAAAGACATGGTGAAACTGACCGTGTCCAGAGATCGGACGGTAACCCATCATGCTCGGGCCTTGTCCCGGTCGCCCGATCACGGTCTAAAGTAACATAAGATACACTAATGAATGGAAACAACAAAACAAATTAATTTTTTTAAATAATCAACGCTTTATAAAACACGCAAGCTCACGATACTTGAGCTAATATAAATGGTTGACGCGTTTGAAAATTTTTATTGATTGAATTTCTCGTTATTGTATGAATGTTCATTTATCATGGCACTTGAGCATGAAATGGTAATTATCGCCTCCATTTAACTGTTCCAATTGACTGTCTTTGTGTCTGATGAGACTGCAAATGTTCCGCTCTGTCCATTTGAATCTTTCCGTTGATCATGAAATGGGGCAGTCGGTCGCAAGCAGAAACAAAGAGAAAAGTCGTTGAGAGTGAGGAATGGAACGGGGCTTTGACAGTCAGCCGACCACTGGCAGAATGAGACACTCAAAGCACCTGCAGGGACGAAATCGGATGGGATGGTCAAGCGAGTACGTATCTACCTATGACATCTCTTGTACTTACTTTCTCGAGCTTATGTCCAGTCTCAGAGAATAATTGTAAAACGTTTACTGTGCTTGTATAAACATAAACTTTGAATAGTTTCTTCCACTCATTAATTCCTTTCCCCTGTTCATTCTTCCGTGTAACAGTGAGAGTAAGTAATGATCCTTCCTCCTCACGAGGTCGTGTCCATGCTATCCCATGCCTTCCGACACTCATCTAATTGCAGCTTTGTCGGTATCCGCCGAACAGGACGAGAGACAAGAGAAAGAGTAGAGACGCAGACTGAAAAGACATTCCGATGGCAGACAGACAGCTTGATCCGATCTGAATAGGATGCCCCCAAAAGAGAGGGCACAATGCCAATTTTCTCCCATTTGCCTGGGAACGACACTGTAATAAATGGACCGGAAGACCGCTTTGGCAACAATCGGGAAAGGGGGAGGAATGCACGGGGCACTATGGAGATATTACTATAGAATCACCTCTACTGCAATAAATGACGACTAGGAAGTTGCAACATGAGAGTACTTTTGGTATCAATACTTTCGTTGTCTCTTTCCTTGCGCAATGTGCAGCTGTGACTATGGTTGATGTCCCATTCTGCCATTCCTCAGCTGACAGCCATGCAAAGAAGGAGGCAGATGGTGGAAGAGAAGAAGAGAAGAGAGAATGACTATGCATGAGACTGCAACACAATGCTAAATACATTCACTTTCAGTGATGCGAAAAGTGGATCAACTGCTGAGTTTTTTCACGATTATCTTCATTTTTTGAACTATCCGAAAATGTACAAGTGGCTGCAGAAGAATAATTCGGTTGCGGATGACCGTTTGTAATTCTGTAGGCGATAATGGAAACGTTTGTGTATGTGAAATAATAAATATGGCCAAACGACATTTATTGGATGGCAGAGAATGTTCACTAAGTTAGGTTCTGATCACAATTCGAAAGGGGAATACGAGGGGGAATGAGATGGAGTCACATCTTCTGTGATTCTTCCTCATTTGCACTAGCAATAGTGGATCCTCCCTTCGAACTTGTACCCATCTTATTCACCTGACAAGTTCAAACTACAAGTATCAAACTACACAAACAACCAACCCTCCTCATGAGTATCCTTCCATAGCCCTCGAGGAATGTGTTCAAGGGCACCGACCGTTCAATCACTTTGTCCTCAAGATCAAACTACAAGTTTGGTAGAGAGATCAAACTACAAACTTCTACAAAGTACTCGAGTAGAGCGACATGAACGAAGAGATACTGAATGGGAGTCTGGATGGATTTGTGTCGAATCTCTCGCAGTTCCTTCACAATGTCCACAAGACTGCAAGGTTACGGTATTTGTCCTCAATTCATAATTAAGAAATGTTCTACGTGGTGAACTTCTCCGTAGTGCAAGCACGAAGTCGTTCCTCAGCGTACATGACTGCTGCAATATTGAAACCTTTGAGAAGTTTCTATTTGTCGCTACCAATGAATGTCTGTGTTCGACCGACTCCAGCAGAACAATGAATGACAACAGGACGTTGAGTGGCTGCACTCTGCATTTCTCCCTTCATCCATCTCAATACTTACAGTAATCCCAGACATTCCCTTCAGGAGACACTCACTTCATGAACACAATCCATGGTTCAACAATCGAGGGAGCGAGTTGATCCGGCCAGTTGTACAGATAAAAGTGCTCCAGCCTTTTCGAGTCTTTCCTGCAATTTGAATCTTGGTCTTTGTATTTGGGTCATCCGTACCCGCCCTTGGTGACAGTTATTGTCGTCCAAACGGCCTCAAATCCTGGCACAACCTGTAATGTAGTTTGATCTTTGGACGGTGTAGTTTGATCACTTCAGCAAGTTCGTTGTTTCTTCGAATCACTGCAATCTGAAAGTCTCCAATGGTCATCGGCTCATCTGTTGTGTATGGCCAGTATGTTGCACACTTCTCATCTCCATCTCAAACATTCCCGCTAATTTTAGAATTCAAAAAGAGCCGCACTTTCGATAAAAGCGCATAGTTGAATTATGGCAGGAGATGCCTCCTGGTAGACGAGTTGCCAGAAATCCTCCGTCGTATTCGGCAATGGACCCTGAATCAGGAGGGATTACGGTAGTCCTCAGAGATCAAAGATCAACCTGAGTGGCAATGAATCGCATTCCATTGGGTAGATTGATGTAACTGGCGTGGATGTAGTCAGTCTGTCCCTCAGTCTGAAGGAACAACTAAATGGACCTCATGACGTCATCACCAACCGGATTAGTCCATGCAAGTTTAACACGAGAATGATCGTAGCAAGGAATGTCGTCGTAACTAAGAGTTCAGAGTACAGAAACCTGAGATCAAACTACAAACCGATTCTTGTTCACGTTCCCCTCAAATACAGTAGATGTCTTTTCAGGAGCCCTCCATTCTTTGATTTGTTCAGTGAACTCCTGGTAGACCTTCTGAGCTGTCTGTAGAGAGATCAAACTACAAAGATCAACGTTTCCCTCA
This sequence comes from Diplogasteroides magnus, assembly GCA_014805445.1. NCBI lineage: Eukaryota > Metazoa > Nematoda > Chromadorea > Rhabditida > Diplogasteroididae > Diplogasteroides > Diplogasteroides magnus. The sequence goes on along the minus strand of JACMIF010000106.1, from coordinate 49,491 downwards.
AACCCGACTGGTCACAACATTGACGAATTCCTTTCGAGCGTCTCTCGATGCACTTGGAGCTGCTATTTGACAGAGATCAAAGATCAAACTACAGAAGACACTCACCACGTGGTTTACTGCCCACACTTTGTGTTAGCTTCATTGTTATCTGAAGGGGAGACCGTGAATGACAAGTTGATCATTGTTGTGAGACCTGTGCTGGAGATACGACAGAAGGCTTCTTCGATGGAAGATGGAAGACTGTTTTATTTGGATCCTGAACAGGAGCAAAGATCAACTTGTGGATCTGATACAGTACCTCAGTAGGAGTATTGACGGCCGATTTCTTGGCTGGAAACTCCTTTAGTAAGAGAATGGGGACTGAAGGACAGACCTTTCTTGGAACATGTTGTGAGTAGAAGAAGAGGAAAGAAGGGAAGGTAAATGGAAAGAAGAATAAGGACAGGATGTAATACAAGGAGACAATCAGAAGTAACCGGCCACATAGAGCGACAGATAGAAGAATGAACAAATGAGACACGACATGACAACATCCAAGTGTATGCTAAACTAATTATGAGTCTGTCTGGCCTGCGAGACAACTCAAATGATGTAGTATGTTCAAGTCAATCGTTTCCCTTTAAAGGCTTTATCACAGAAAAGCAAAAGAATACATCGGGATGAAAAGGAATACGAAAGAATCTAGTAGTTACATTGTACGAATAGACATAGAACCTAGATCAAAGTTGTGTGAGCATTCTATCGAGATGGCATCAATTACATTGTGGTTATCTGTTCATTCATACAACAGAGAATAGGATACTTGCTTACAATAGCAATTCTATCATTATGACCTCCGATTTGCCGTCAACTTTGGCGCTAAATGTTAGCACTATCGCTTATGTGGCTACGTTAAGTCTACTTCAAAATACAATCAATAAATGGACTAAGTGAACCGAGAGAGCAATTCGTGTGAGAGTGATACAAATGAAACATTGCTAATGTATACATAACTGAGAGGGGATTATATCTCCATGTGTTCGGGATGATTACGGAGACAATCAATGAGTTGTTTAGGGGGAAAATCTCCTTTGCAGATATGATGAACAGCCACGAACAGAGGGAATCTGAATTTGTATACTCAATGGAATCAAATGAGCTTCATCTCAATACAATTCACACTCGACTACCTTTCATAATACTACCGTAATCCTCCCAACACCACTCACTTTTCTTCCAACTTTGTCTTCTTGAGCATAAGGTAGACTTCCTCTGCAGTCAATGGTCCTTGCGCACTCTGTCCATTCAGCATCTCCTTCTCCACAACGTCCAGGGGCTGCAAGTGATTACGGTATGTCGTCAATCGATAACATGTTACTGTACCTTTCCAGCTGTGACGAAGGCCTCACAGATCTTTCGGTTGCGTCCTCCATAGCACGTTGTGATGAGGTCTGCGACTCCGCAAGACTCGAAGAACGTTTGAAGGTTCGATCCAGGATAGTAGTGCTCCACGAACTGAATGAACATATTCAATTCAACTATAGTCACACAGGTCAATCATCTTCTTCATGTTCATGTGGTCATTCTTGACAGTCTATTCACCTTTGTGATCTCCATCAATCCCAGTCTGATAACAGCTGCCTTCGTGTTGTCTCCGTATCCCAGTCCATCAGTGAAACCAGCAGCACACGCAACGATGTTCTAAACAATTGTTTTATTGGTTTTCTCAGACGAATCTTTGTTTGTTTCGTAAGTTCAATCCGAATGTTCACCTTGAGTGCTCCACACAGTTCGACGGTGTGTGCATCATCTACTACCGTAACACGGAAGTTGTCAGTGTGGAAGAGCTTTTTCAGCACAACACCGTACTCTTTCTTATTGGGACATCCTGAACATTTACTCATTAAATTGAATGCTAGTATCATTATTTTGCAATTGTATACACCGAAATTTCATTTTAACCCCTTTATCAAAATAATTTATCTTTTACAAAATTTATAGAACTTCAAAATACAACAGTTGCTGTGAGATCAATGATTCCAGAACTATTATACAATAAAAGAGAAATAAAGCCAAACGAAAAGCAAAACAAGCTAATGAATACATTATTCAGAGGATTAAAATTCACAATGAGTTTTCAAAGTCTGTAAATATCAGTGGACTCAGTTGGTTGATCAGATCCCTTGCATTCCTTGCTTATAGGCATATTGAAGCAGGCACCAGATTCCGTGCACCTAAACGATCCTTCCCATTCCAATCAAGAGTGATAACAGCGTACACACAACACTTCTCTCCCTCCTTGCATGGAACTCTCACATGCTGCTGCATCTTCCGTTCACGTTCCAATTCCTGTACAATCATTCAAGTAGAGATTATAGTAGTGGAAGAAACCTTGAGGAAATCGGAGTATTCATCAACCTCAGTCTCAGTCCCCAATGACCTGGCCTTGATTGTCTCACAAAGACAAATGAAGAGGAAACAACAGAGAATCACCTTCACTACCATCTGAAATAAAAGGAAACGAATACATGAATGAACACGAGGAGAGAAGAAGAAGATGAACAGAGGAGGAATAACTTCAGTTTACATCTTCATATGAGGGAGTTCAATGTAAACATTCCCTTTAGATGGAGACAGAGAAGGAACATAACAACGAGTCTGGGAGGGATCCAGACCCTCTCACAAGACAACTGTTATGTCAATACAGAATAGACTGATTGTCCAATCTATGAGATGACATTCCACAAGACTCACAATAGCAGAACCAGCAACCAAGTCGTAAAAATATTACACACGAAGATTGAAAACACTCGAAAAAGCTGCGAAGATGCAGACATTACACCAAAAAGATTTTACATAAAACGAAACAGAAAAAAGCATAAACGTACCAATGGTTGCCTCGCAGAAGTTGTCATTGGCCACCTAAACGATAACTCATTACAGTACTCAACTACAGTAATTACTGTACCTCGTGTGCAAGATTAGCCCCCATGAGGACATTGCACTCAATGGAAAGAAGTTCCTTGATCTCCTCAGAGATGAGTCGAAGTCCTCCCAACTTCTGCATTGACAGTCCCTGAACATAACCACTCACTTGCTACTACAATGTCCCGCTTCAAGGCACAATGCGGGAGTTTGGAAAACAGAATTACGATTGAGACAGCACACAAGAGTAGCACAAGCAGGACAAGTCAATCATTTAGATGGGTCATTATGAGTCAAACACTCGAATGAGATGGAGAGACAATCGTCAGAATTTGTAGTTTTAGGGATCCCAAGAATGGCAAAGTTGATGAATTAGTCAGTCTAATGAGAGAGACTTGAGAAGAAGACGATGAAGGAATGAGTGCAACTGAATAGGAGAACCAAACATCTTGCATGAATTCAAAGTGAAATGATGTCAAGTGCAGTGCAGAGCAGAACAAGCGATGAGACGACACTCCAGGGGATCGAGTAGAATGGCTCCGATGAGTACAGTACCCAATAGACAGAATCGAGAAGGAGGGTGACCCATTCTACTCTATCCACAAGATTCAATCTGGATTGAATGAGGATGATTTGGTTGAATCTTGAGGATATACTACTGGGGATAGCCAAACAAAGGGATAGATTGAGAGAGTGGATACTGTATACTTCATCTGAATGGTCGTGATCGTCGTGATCCGTGTGTGCATCAGAATCTATCGAGTGGCCGCAGATTTTGTTGCAGATTCCCTTCAATTGAGAGGGAATGCCAATGGTAAGCACGAGTACTGTAATATGACAATACGGAATGACAGGGTGAAACAGCAACAACCAAAGCATCTATCGAGTTCATGGACAAATCGTGTTCAGAAAGCAATCACCAGACCTTATGGGGAAAGTTCAAATGAGGAAAGACAAGCAAAGATCAAAGAGCAGAGAACAAAGATAAATGTACAAACCTTTATGAGGGAAATAGCCTGAACATTGGTTCCCAAGTTGCCCTTGAGCTGCTTGCAGATACCGGCGACAAACTGAAAAGGAGATCAAACTACAGAGTGATCAGGATGATCTGATATCGTCATCAAAACAATTGTGATAACAAACCTGATGGGGGACGACAAATACGAGAATGTTCGCATCGCGACACGACTCAACGAGGTCAGGAACAGCCAACTGACAATTATTACAATCATTCACTTTCTTGGATAAGACAATGACATACCACGTTATCTGGCAGTTTCTTGCCTGGGAGATACTTGACGTTCTCGTGGTCTGTGTTGATAATCTCAGATAGCTTTCGTCCATTGACCATCTCTTCGAACACCCACCTTAAACAATACGTTCCATCTCACACAACTATCATCGTCTAAGAAGATCATAGTTCAAAAAGTACGTTCGTTACAGCATACCCAACACATGTTTTACTCCGCAAATGCAGATTCTAACAAGGCTTTCATGTTTGGGAGACATACACTAAGCCATCTTAGGCCAAAAGACGGAAAACCTTAGTCCGCCTTCATTCCCTACAGCAAGGCCTTTTTTGAACCATGATCCCATTCAATCCTTAACAATTCCTTCTTACATCCTGATCGTCTTGTCGAAATCCTGCGGGTTCGCCACTGCCGTTTGACCAACGATGCGGGCGATCGCTGAACCCCTGTAATATACAAATTATCACCGTGATACAGAAGTAGACAGCATACCAGTTTCCGGATCCGACGATGGTTACTTTCAGAGGAGCCATGGCAATTGTAGATAGTACGCGACGAGTGAACAAAGAAGCCAGACTGCAATCAAGAGATCAACGTAAGCATCTAACAAGGAAACAGCGATACGGACAATCAGACAAAGTACAGTGATATGAGAGATAAAGGTCACTTTTAAAGGTGCTGGGTAGATCAGTGATGTATCAGATAGTGGGGAGGGGTCCAAGATTGCATCAGACCACTCACAGGAACTCGAACGCATCGTTCAACCACAAAAGCTCCTCCAACATTGCGTAAGTGAATTAGTTCATTCCATAACGTCTAGAGCGGTGAGAGGGGAAGAGAAAAAAATGCATTAGCGCCAAGAGGAACAGTTTTGGGCGGGCGAGAGGAAGGGGTAGAAAGAGATACTTTGAACCAGACAGAGTGGTCCCAATGATCTTCAAGAGTCACTGTCTATCTTTAAAGAGTCTCCCTTCGTTCCATTTCTATAAATATCAGTGGACAAAAAGCGTTCCTGTCTATATGGGACGATTAAATGAAAGTGATGTGTTGTACAGATCGGACAACTAAAGAAGATTGTACCACGGATTGAGCGGACAACTAACAATACCCTCTACCTTCACAACAAGTTGATAGTGTCAAGGGGACCAGAATTGCTCAGTTGACTCCCAGCCGTATGATAAGAAACTCGCATCATAATGATAGTAACAGTCGCAGACTGACAATTCGTGATCTTTAAACCTTGGGAAAGAGAAAGTCATGACATTCGGATCGGAAAGAGATCAAGGGTCAATAATGTGGATGAACAGAAGGAAAAGAGGAATGATGGGGAGAATGAGAGGAAGAAGATCTGAGGAAGAGGGCTCAACGAAAACATAGAGTGAGGGAGAAGTGGATGGGGAAGCGACTTGAGAGAGGGAAAGATACGGCTGCTCTCACGGGTACACTATGACCCCAAATGACGTTCTAACCATATTTATAGACAGTCCATGGTGAGTGAGATCGTAGCTATACAGGGTTCATGACAAAGTTTTTGGGTTTCAGCAATGACAAAGTATGCCGAACAAGGATCGTAGTTTGGAGTATTCCTCCGAAGGTCACTAGGAGCAATGTTTTGCATCGTATCAGTGGACCTTTCTTATCAGCAAACAATCGGCCAGCACGAGAAGAACAACCATGGTTCACAGGAAGCAAGTATAGCAGTAGTATGCATGGCCCTCGGCTAAGCCAACAACAAAAAAGGGGTGCCAAATCGATGAACAATATACACGAGCTCCAAGAACTATGACAGATAAGCTGCTTTTCAGAGAGTTGCATTAGGTTAAGATGGAACTATACGCAAAAACACAACAATTAACGTCTACCTTGAGTGAAAATGGTGGGAATGAAAAAGTTGTTTGAGATCGGACTCAGAAAAGACGGTTCCGACTTGTGGTTATTATTACTTTTGTTCGCAAACTAAAATTTTTCGGATCATTTTGGCATCGTGCCAAGACGCATCGGGCTTCAACATTAGATTTCCTTACCGAACCATTCAAAGGCCCTGATTTTGTTTGCCACGTTAACTATGGAAAAATGCTGGATACGGTCCCCAATTTCCGTTCGTTGACTTTCATGAGATAGTACTCTCGTTTTTTCTTCTTTCCTTCCCTTGCTGTTGTATCGTTGCTAAGGCTGGTTGTTTTCCACGTGGACATTAACGTGGCCTCACTGTCAACGTTGAGGATGAAGTGGTTTGCGTGGCTGATGCTGATTATCTTGTTACTAATCATTGACGGCATCACCGCTCTTCCTCCAGTCGTATACTCCGTCAATTGCGGTAAGTGATCTATTCTTATTCCTTTTGTGGTCGCTAAGAGAGATTAGTTCGTTAGTGCAATGTGTACATGGCGAAATTGAACTGAGCACGAAGCTTGTGCTGATTCATTGACTGATATTCAGGTGGTCCGGACATTCTTGACTCTGTGGGCATCGTATACAAGGCCGATACACTCAAGGTTTGCAGTTCGGAATCTCTTCCACTTTTATGACTCCGCTTCTGTTGGAATGGCGCTATCAAATGATACATTGATGTTTCATGGGATGTCATACTGTATTTGTTGAGGATGGCGTGTCTACGGATTACGGTGCTAGACACGGATTCAGAGATGTACCTCCACGAGACCAAGCACTGTATCAGGTACAACAGATGTATGATTCAGGTGTTACGGTAATGTTCCTTCAGACAGAACGATATTCTCTCGATTCGTTCTCGTACACGATTGAACTTCCTCTCAATGACGCAGACTACACGATTGTCTTCCGATTCTCTGAGGTCTACTTCGATCGACCCGGACAGAAGGTCAGAATCTTGGACTGAGGATTGTTGAATGCTTTTGATATTCGTACCTTTTCTACGTACTGGGAAGGGATTAGAGACACAATTTTGACCAGGACTTATCGATGCTATGAAACATAAACCACCTGGTTGGATGGCATGATGTATTTCTTCGATTCATGGTATAAGCACATGAATATCCTAATAATATCAAAGCTAGATTTACATTCCTTCGAGTCAACTATATTTTTTTTAGTGTAATTTTCTACGTGGTAGTGGCTGATTATTGATTCTAGTTTGAAACGATCTTATAATTTTAAGTACACTTGAGTTCATCTTGTTTTTATGGGTGAAAAGTGCTCGAGACATAAACAGTGTTTCATGTTCCATTGGACACAATATGCGTTGATAGAATGATGTTCATTTCAGGTGTTCAGTGTTCTTCTGAACGGTAAGCCGATCATCAATCAATTGGATATCTTCAAGTCAGCAGGAGGAATTGGAAGACCTTATGATCAGTCAGTCTTGCATATTTGTATTCTCTTTCAATCCCTCCTTTTCAGCTACTTTTCATTCAAAGTGCAGGATGAGAATCTTCTCGTCGCTGACGTCGTCCTCGACTTCGACGGTCGTATGGAGCTCACTTTCGCCAAGGTTTGTCCACGTTGTTATAGCAACATGCTCTGCTGTACATACATGGACACAATTCGTGGGGAACTTATGTTTTGCATATCGCAAAACAAATTTTGCTACTTTCCACTACGAAATTTAAAAAATATCCAGTGCTTAACGTAACATTTGCTTGATTTGTTGCGTAATTTTTGAGGATCCCGTTCATATAATTGATGATGATGACATGCGTACTTTCGAACGTCTTTCATAATAGAGACTTTATTGTTAGTGAAAATGGAGATTTAATGAAGATTGTTTAGGGAGGGCTTGACAACCCGAAGTGCAATGCATTCGCCGTTCTGCAGGGACTCGATGCTGAAGTTAGTGTTTCATTCAGAATGGAGAATCGCCTTCTGTCCTTATCCTCTTACAGTATCCCCTCTACAGGTTCCCCGTACTCCTCGTGTCACTCCTCCAATGGTGGAAGAGGATGAAGTAGAAGATGATGTAAGTATGCACAGGTGGTTGAATAAAGCAAAAGACTATAGGCTGTAATACACGAGACCATAGTCTATAGTCTCGTTTATTACATTGACGACTGATTCATTGTTGATAGTGGAATGAACTGTACAGGACACTCCCAATCTCTCATCTCTTCGTCGTCACAATCACGATCCCGCTCCTGATGATGGATCTGCTGAGAAGTTCGCTTCGGGACCAAGAGCCCACAATCCATATGAGGATCAGGTACTGTAAGCTACAGTATTAATACATTGATTTCCAAATGACAAATGAATTAGGATTGTAGATGGTTTCTGATCATTGTAAATCTAAATCTAATCTATATACTATGAATAGTGATTGACATGGTTTCAATCGTTGTATAATCAGGATCCATGGGAGTCAATGTGGCCTCTCCTCGTTGTTGTCCCTTGTCTTCTCCCTGTCATCTTCATGCTGTGGAAGATGACGTAAGTCTCATCTAGTCCCCTCCCCCTAATCACGTACCATGGCTAATATCCCCCTTTCTAGTCACTTCCCCTGTCCCGTTTTATCCAAGGCTTGCCTAGAACTCTTGTGATAAGTGTAGTAGTTACTCGGACACATTTTGTCCATCCCTTAAGTATTTAGTAGTTTGTTTTCATTCCTTCTTTTAACACGAGTTTCTGTTCCACCGTTCAGAGCTTTTATCGCTTTTCGCATGTAATCTATGCATTTTAATAATAATATTTGTCGCCATAGGTTTTTCGGGATCTTTTCCTAAAAGGTTATTTCCTTTTTCATACTTAATCTGTTCTATTCCTTTTGAGCTTTTTTGATTTTCTGTGCATCATACCGCTTTCCATTAAGCTTTAATGCGCCATGAGAGAACAAAGCCCTTTATCCAAATTCTGGGTCCTTCCCTTTCTATCACAGGCCTTTCTTCTTTTCCCGATCTCTCCTTTCTATCGACCCCTTTTTCCTTGTCCACTAAGTGGCTCTGTACGGTTGGCGGACTTACGTTCTTTATCTCCTTCTTTACTCGCTGCCCACCAACCGTACGTGAATGTTTCTGTTGTTTTGCCATACTTCAATGGCTTGAATTCTAGTTTATAAATGGCTTCTCTTCACATTTCACGGAAATATTTATTGTTTGGTCGACAAATAGATACAATGAGTAAGGGGAAAGACATGGGAGGTGGTCACAGTTGTGATAGAGGAAGTACAGATTGAACTTGAGCCAATCCCTATCCTCAATATTGGTCATATGAGATTGTACTGAGTGTGGGGAAGCTTCAGCCAAGACATTTGTCATTTATTCCTCATATTGACTTTCATGATATGAAACTGCGAGGCATAATGACAAAGTCCTGAAATCTGATCTCCCAAGTGGTCACTAAAAGTGAATGCCAGGGTGAAATGAGGGTACTGAGTGGAAACACCGGAGGAGTGACAATGATTTGATGTTGAAGTGAGATGTTGAACTGAATGAGATTGATGGATGACTACGGTACATTGCATAACACCGATGATCAAAGAGACAACTCTCCAATAGTTTGCATAGATCTTTGAGATCACGAACATCGAGAGCAAAGTGACTAGTGAAAGATGGGTGGAAAGGAGTTCAACCATGTTAATCTAACCATGACTAATAGGGCAGGAAGTGGATGATGAAAGAGGGAAGAATGGACCCTAACACATTTCTGTACATACAATCACAACAAATATGTGCAGAGAGGGGAAACAGTGTAGTGACACTTATGAAAGACACACTCAACAAATAAATATGCAAGATATCAAATGCAGCAAGAGACATTTTGTACAAGTAACATACATACACATACGCGGGACAACCGTACTCCTAACGATAGGGAGTATCAACAACTGACGAAATATTTACAGCGGCGTCACGCAGCAGTCGTACGCATTGTGTATATCAAATGTACGTCCAACCAAGGAGATAGCTGGTGAGATCCCTTGGAAGGCCAATTGAGCGGATAGAGGAAGGGTTGAAGGGATTGAATGTATGTCTCACATACAAACGAGCAATGTGCAGCAAGGATGGGGGAGATCTAAAGATCAATTTGAATCGTGCGTCAAGTTGAAACAAGTTCTTACTTTGAATTTATGATCAATTCGGCCTTGACGTCATCAGGAATTGCCAATCTATCAACTGCCTCCTTGTCGTATTGTTCAGCCATTGACAACATCTGCTCGATAACCTCAACTCTCTCATTGACTTCCTGTCAGAACTCATTCACCAACCTCAGGCTGTTGTTTGTTGATTGCGAGTCTCATTATGTTCCTGAGTTGTCCACGAGTGTCCTGAATGGTCGATATTGAAAGTCATCCTAATGGTTTCAAACCTGTAGTGGACTCTTCATGATGACTCGTCCACCGTACCCGAGAAGCAAAGAGAGGCACTTCTGGTCGATCTAATACTTCATTGTATATTTCATTCATCACAAGATTGATATTACCTTATCACGAGATCTGAAGTATTCGACCATTGGACTCTTCAGACTGGCTCCATCTTCGAAGACATGCTGCAGATTGCAATCTGCACCTGCTACCAGAAGCATCCTTAAAATGCTATTGATTTACAGTCAAAATGCTAAACGAACTTGAGGATGTCGAATTGATGATCGAGGAGTGAACAACATGCCAAATGGAGAGAACTTCCAATATGAGTGTGCACTGCATTGGGAGAGGCTCCGGCGTCCAGAATGAGCTAGATGGAGTATTGATCTCAGAGTTAGTCTACTGTGCTACCTGAAGGAGATCTGGATCATCCTTGAGAACAGCAATGTCCAGAACAGAAGGCCTGTTGTAGTCCTTGGGCATGTTCACTCGTGCTCCCTTCTGAAACAAAACATTTACTCATCTGTTTTTGACTCCGTATAATTACAATTACTTCAAAGATATAAAGAAGCAGGGGAACATGTTCGCTTTCAGTTGAAATATGATCAATAATTTCCATCAATAATTACAGTAAAACTAGGGTCTATTCGTAGTTTTCGTAGGGTCATGCAGGTGACATCCGTCAAGAATGAACAAAAAGAGAATATAAACAAATGAAAAGTACCTTGATAAGGAATCGTACGAGTTCATGACTTCCAGCCAGTACTGCATAGTGAAGAGCTGTCCTGGCATCTGCCCTTGCCTCTGCCTGTGCATTGATGTCTGCTCCATGTTCAAGGAGAATCTGTACATATCTCAGTTATACTATCTGATTGGTAGAACCTTACCTCAATGGCCTCAATTCCCTTCTGTTTCATTCTACACGCCTTCATGATTGGACTGAGTCCTTTTCGGTCGTAGACGTTAGGGTTAGCTCCGTATTCGAGCTGTAAGAATACAGATGTTGACTCTGGTGATATTCTGAACTCTCTAACCAGTAGTTTGATGAAGTTGATGTCCAGAGGGGAGACATTGCAGATCTCAGGACCCTCGAAGTAGATCGCATTCGGATTCGCTCCGTTCTCCAGAAGCAGACGAGCACACTGGAATGCGGTGTGTCTTGAACCGAAGATGATGATACTGTAGCTCACCTCGTAGTGACCGTTCTTGATGGCAAGTCGAAGAGGCTCCTCCACTGCCTCACGGATGGGATATCTGCTATTTTATATATTATTTATGTGTTTTCGACTGTACATAATATTTACAGTCAATGGAATTTACTATCACAAGTGACTAAGTATAACAAATAAATTAATTTTTCTTACTTTTCTCCCTTGTGATGACTGGGAATCTCGTATTGTCTCACTGCTTCCATGTACTGAAAAGAATTGCATCATTACTTTGACTTGAATCACCTTCATTACCTGCAACAACAACTTGATCATTCTGTAATAGCCGTGTTCTGCACACAAATGCAATGCTGAACAGCCGATTTCATCCACGGCATCTGCCTGCACATCAAAGATTGATATGGCTTTCAGGATTCAAAATGAAACCTTGGCTCCTCGTACGAGAAGAAGCTTGGCTGCAGCAAAGTAGTTGATGAAGCAGGCATAGTGGAGAGGAGTCAGTCCTCGAGTCACTGCTACATTCGCCTGAATTGAACATTTACAATTCACTGTACTGTATGCTCTCGACTACCTTTGCTCCTGCAACCAGAAGCATCCTTATCTCGTCGACAGATGCATAATTGGTGATCTTGTCGGCTAGTTGACGCTGAAATGCTTTATTTTAATTCCTGTGGTCTTATTATGTATTGCATATAACACGGGCCACGTTTTTATATGAAAAAATTGAGTGTACTAGTTGAACCACAAATCATAAATGTACAATTTCTATTATTCATCTACGAACACTTGACAATGAACCAGCTGAGCTTCTTCTCAAGAGACTTGAACTCTGTGAGAGAAGTCAGAGGAGAGAGTACTCAGTTGATGGAGAGTCTCAGTCAACAAGAGAAGATGGTTCAAAACAGCCTCCGTCCTGTTTGGTGTCTATCGAAGACTAGTGTTGACTATTCCATCTGATCTTTCTCCGTCTGCGTCTCTTCATCTTCTGCACTCTCTCGTTGCATGTCAGACAGATGTCAGGGGAAGGGTCCGAAGTGGTCAATTGTTGTATAAGGAGAGAACTCATCAAATACTGGATATCCTAGAGTACACAGTACGGATGAACGGCTCTGGACGAAAAATAGACTATTTAGCTTGTGACTCACAATAAGAAGATCAAGTGGTTCACGTTGTAAAGAAGAGTTCTAGGACTCTGGAAGAACTGCACAATTGATTGGGGGAAGTTCTGCCATTGGGAACATTACCATCCGAGATGTGCACTAAACACAGTAAGTCCTCATGGACTAGGATTAATGGACGAAAGAACATCCACTTGCACTTGATGTTTTGTGTGTGATCTGTTGTTGTGAGGAAGAGTTCAGTGTATTAGACTACTTTTCATCTGTTGACTGTCTCATCCATTAGAGAGTACATAGACAATAGAGAGAGTGCAGACAGTTAGACGGTCACTTGACCATTCAACAGTCATATGGTCACGTGTCCTTCTATCATGAGATCATGGGAGAAGCTAGAGACGCAGAGGATATAGTCCTGATTGAGGATGAGAGAGTGTCAGACAGTCAGAGTCCTTCCTCAATGGGCCATTCTGAAGCAAGGGTCAGCTGTTTTAAGCCTCTCTCAGTAGAATGTGAAGGTGTTTTCACGTAGACAAACGACCCTATTTTGCCGCCATGAAGAAGTGATTTCGCAATGGAAGAAAGGGGCTATTTGAGTATGTACCAGTAGGATGAATAGAAGGATAAAGAAGGATATTGACTGTTTTGAGCCTCTCACACAGATCTCATTTGGTCGTTCGGACGATCTGTTGACAAAACAACGACAGTCAGATGTTCTCGTCTTCAGAATGGACTAAGAGAAGGAAAGAAGAATGGGATGAGGGTGATGATGGAAGTGGGAATCATTCCATCATTCACATGACACAATGGTTCTGAATGGACCTCCATGAGGCAGACAGACCTCTACAGACAAAGATTTCAAGGAGGACCTTCTTAGATGCCAATTGTCCTTTGGTAGTCGTCTCCTCCTTCCCTCTGCATTGTCTTTGTTCGTTTGTGGAAGGGATGTTCATCGTGTAAGACAAGAGTCCAAGGAAGAGAGTAGAGACACAAGGAACATTGTTCTTTGTGAACGGTCGAAACACGAGAAATCGTGCGACTCTGCACTCATGTAGAGTGAACTCTTCCCTTTGCATCAGAAACATCACAGAGAACAAGAACTTCCTGGAGAGAAAGAACTGTCAAGAGATATGCACTGTGTTCTAATAATAGCAGAACGAGGAAGCTGAAGACAAAAATGATCCAACTATTTGTTCTCTATAACGGCTCAGCTGGGGTTCACAAATGATTTCATGTCAAATATTTAGCGCCGCTATTTCAAAATAACTGGCCCGAAGCCCTGACGATGGTGAAACAAGAATATTGGCTTTGCAATAAGTCGCATAGATGAAAGATTGAGAAGAACTGAAAATTGACTGACCTGCATTGTGATCTGCGCCATATCGTCTTCGTCGAATGACATTTCCTTCTCGTGGGTCGTAATAAACTGCGTAAGTCCGCTATCCACCATTAGTACACGACCGTCTGAGATCGGGTCGCTATGGCCGTTTGAGAGGAGATCGGTCCCCCTGTCCTCTTGACTAGAGAAAGAACAGAGAATGGAAAGGGATACAGAGGAATGAAGAGAGTGAAGGAACAGAAGAGAGAACAGAGAAATAGAGTAATCATCTGTGGAATGAGAGAGTGTGTACAAGGGAGAGAATCAGATGGTTAGAGTAGAATGAGAGAGTATTAGAAGTGAAGAGAGTGTCACTCATGTGATGAAAGGACCCAGCACGAGAAGAACGGCTGACTTCTCCTTCTCTTCTTCTCTGGCCATCATATATCCACTCAATATCTCGGATGTCCTCAATGTCACGTTAGAATGTCTGGAGATATCTCCTCTTTCAATTGTCTCTATCTATCCCTAAGATATCCTCGAAAGTGAACTTTGTGCCATGAGGACAGTGCAAGGTGATGTGAACTGAGGAAAAGGAGAGACCACCACAGAATGGAACGATCCACCAGATAGAAAACAGGGAGAACGTATTCTTGAGTACTACTCTACCCTTGACACTGGATAATGTTCCGAGATTTTCATTTTGCATCCTTATTTCGGAGGATATTCATTCTCAGCATTAGCCTGAAGCTACTAAATCAATTTTGGCTTTCGCAACTGATCTTCCGCTCTCGGAATTTTTTTCCAGTAACGACCATTCTCCGTAGTAGATACTATCGATTTGTTGGTAGTAGTCGTAAACTACGTTCAGCGGTAGTTTATGCTGACTTCAGGCGGTGGTTTCAAACTACACACAGAAAAAGAACTGCCAATATTGGCAGTTTCAAACTGCCATTCCCCCTCCGTCATTTTGAAACTGCCATATGTGACAGATAAACTGTCAATATTGACAGTTTTAACAGTAAATGCTTGGCAGTTTCAAACTGAATGAGGGTAAATGGCAGTATTTTTTCTCTGTGTACCGCCAACAAATCGGTAATTATTTTTCTTTGTGTGAAACATCAAGAAAATATTGCAGAACGTTGGCATTTACAAAAAATTGGAACAAGTGTTCGTCTTAGGATGAGTGAACGATTTATTTTGATTCAAATATTTTCCTTCATCAAGAATTGTGATTTTGGACTATATTATGGAATGTCTCAGACAATAGGTATAATTTTGAGAAATTTCGGAAAATAGAAGAGCTCTGCCCTGAATGCCAATGATATGATTGTTCCCTTGAACCTGGATTGTTCATTGTGTTGTCTGTGATCATTCACATGACTTCCCTGTTGTCTCTTCTCAAAGGACTCCTCTCCTCACTCAACAGTTGTCATCAAAGTTCCTTCTGCCGTAATGCAACGTCATCCCTTTTTCGCATCTCAAAAGAGTCTCAAGCAGCTATTATTGATTGATTCATCCCTCTACACGGCCACTTCGTATTGCACTTTGAACTTGAGCCTTAAACAACGGCCAGTAGTCCTTGATTGCACTTTAAAAGTGCATCAGTTCTGAACCTCCTCCAATTGCTTCAGTCGTATCACTTTCTTCCTCTTTCCTTGGTCTTGTGACATCTCTGAGAGAGACAACGTTTCTGCACAAAGTGCATGCTTTTGAGGAAAGAGGTACGAATGAAGAAAGGGTGCACGGGGGACAAATTGACGTTCGACATTTGGAAACGGAAGCATTTCAATACAATGTTGCCATTTAATTGACAGTACTGATGGTTCAATCAGAATTCTCAAAATGATCATTAATTTCCATTCAGAGACTCAACAACAATCATGTTACTTATTTTTTGGAGTGGTGGCAATAACACAGGCGATCAAAATAATATGCAAAATAATTTCAACAAAGATACTATTCTGTACAAGTTTACGAGCTTATACTTTTGTGTACAATCTCCACCCTCACTCCATTACTTTCTGTACTCTTGTCTGATATTGAAAAGGCAATTTCATTTACCCTTAGTCAGGAAATACTTTGATTGCACCATTAGCGGGGATATGAATTGTTGGACGACCAATTCGGTCATCCGACAATGAAAAATGATAAAATCGAACAATCTGGTTGACCAAGTCTGAAAGAATATGAATTGGACGACAAAGTTGGAACACCAAAAAAGAAGGAAATTTGGATGACCAATTTCATCCTCCTCATTCATTCATCCTCGTCAACTCCAAACGTGACACAAAGAATTTCAACGGTTTTTGGTTATTACCTAGCCAATAAAGTCTAGATTATATAAATCAGCGTCTCAGGCTGTGTATGTAGGTACTGACACACTACAACTGATATGATATTTCAAAAGCAGCCTGAGGCTGTGTAGTGGCACTCTTTCGCACCATTGAACGAAGAGAGGAGTGTGTGTACTTCCGGTACTCGCTTATCACAATCAATCATCAATTGAAATAAAAGCTCGGGCAAATGATGCGTATTTTTTTTCTAAATGATTTTACAGTTGAAATGTGTTTGTTTTTGGCATAATGTTATAAGACTTTGTCTCCAATTAGCACATTTATCTACGTTTCACAAATGAATATCGGCAATGAGATCGAAGGTGTGGAATCTTTTTCCACCATGACACGTAGATAGAATAGGAAAAAAGAAATTATTTTTACATTATCCAAACAAAATGGGTAGTGTGGATTAGAAAATAGAAAAGGTGGATGTGTTTACGAAGAGAAGCCTAAATCAAACGAAGAATATTTAATCTAAAATGAACTGTTAGTGAATGTAATGAATCCCCTAAAAGTAGAATTCCTGACTTTCGACCTCCTTATTTTTGTTGAATTCAGGTGTAACAAGTGCATAGTCAAAGCTGCGCTCCTCGGCCACCTGGTAAACAACGACAATTGGATTACTCGAACTGTTAAAGTTAGAACGAACCAGTCTTCCAATCACAGGACAACACATTGATAAAAGAGAAGCGACTGATGAAGCTGCATATGCCCATCCAATTCTCAATCAATATTACTGTTTCTACCGTAACCTTATTACAGTACCTGCAAGTGGTGGATCGCAGCAATTCGGGCATTGTGCATTCAACGTCGCCCATTTCGAATGGAACAATTACTACCGTAATCCCACAGAGGATGGCTGAAGACAATTTTCTCAACTAAAGATTTATTTCACTTTTGTATTCATGACCCCTTGGAAGTCCTTCAACCAATGGCATAGGCCACAAATACCAAGTGAAAGAAAGGAATAGCAATCAAGGGAATGAGTGTCACTCATCTACCATTCACCACATGTTGCATCCTCCCTCTGCATAGAATATTCTTATTGTCCGCATGACGTTTGACCTTTCCTATGTTTGTTACAGTAACCAAAGAAAGACCCGGAGAGGAAATAAGCCGCGAGTGTTTCATCATGTTCTATGGAGTCGTTTCTGACTTTCTTCGAACCGATTTGGTGCCTCTTAGGACTAATCCCCGTTTGAATGTCAGTTCCAGCAAGCACATGGCCTACTCTGCACCCACATTCACTCCCTCTTCCACTCTCTTCTTCCCTTGTCTCCCATCTTCAAGAGAACTGAAAACAGAAGAGATTGTGAGAAAAGGGGCAATTACATACTCCTAATCCCCATGCAAAATTGGCCATTTGTGTTAGGTTCTTCCGAACATTTTCCCACTAACTATGACAAGTCATAGAGTGTCATGTCCTCAGTGTCAATTGATGTACTCCTCACCTGCGACGAATTGTGTATTGGCTATCCATCTGAGAGGAGTAGACCTTCTCGTGCACAGAACACAAGGAATAAGGGCCAATGAGGAGAGGAGAAACAAAACAGATCCTGATAGACAATACTATAATACATTGAGAAGTGAATGATGCTGTTCTCTATTGTTGCTAATCAGTCAAGAGAACTTTTAGGTGTGAAACCACAGGGACCAACACAACACTTACCACCAAAAAGTGCCAGAACAGGAAGAACAGTTCCCTCTCTCAGTAGACATGAAGTGGGAGAACAGAGGGCGAAGAGACCCTCAATCAGGATTCAAGTTCTGGCACGGTGCCAGGATTGTCACCATGGAAGTGGTTCCTCGAACAATCCATTCTGGTTGGGATAAGGCAAGAAGTTGGACGATGGAGACGACGAAAGACAGAACGGGCCACACTGTGATTAGCATCCTGAAGCCGATAAACATCGTAAGTCCTCGTGAATCTGATGATTTGATCGTACCACAAATGTGTGCGAGGAATCCTCGGACTATACGGGGAAGTGGCAAATACATGAGTCACATTATTGTATCCGATTTGAGTACGACGAAGCATTGATTTGGATTGTTTTGTGATCCTCTTCAAGGAGAGACGAACCATTGCGAGATACTAATGGGGATTGCGAATGATACACTCAGTTAGATATCAGCAGTGCTTAGAGGGCGGGGAAAGGGCTGCAGTAGTTTGTTCGTTAAATATTAACAGGGAGAGATAGGAAACGGTATCGCCCAGATCATCAAAGACGATTTTGGGAGTGGAGCAAAATGATAAGCAAGGCGTTCCCACACGTGGGCATAAGGGCGTAGGCCTGTGACATGACACCGATCTATTATCATAAGTATCTCTTATGGGCATGCACTTTAGGACTATTTTATCAGTAACTCTCAATGTGTAAAGGCCATAAAAATTAACGAAAAAAGACGTCGTTCTATGATGAAGTGATTTCAAAGTAGACAGATCATTTCGTAAAGGGAGTGAGTGAAGTGAGGGGAACGAGTGAGATGGGCCATGTAGATAGACATGAATGGATGAGTCACAATGACCACAGTCAAGGGCCTAAGGGGTCTTCCATAGGGTTAGTCTCATCACTTCTCCCTTTCATTGTCTTAGTCTCTTCTTATTCCCGTGTCTCTCTCAATGTCGCCGGGTGGTCAAAGCACGGCGGTTGCATTGCCAAACGATGCATACCCATGAATTCCCTAGAGGGGAAAGACAGAGGAAGCACGTGTACACTCTAATCAAATCCCTAGACAATGACATTTCACTATATTATTAGTGTTTGTGATATTCCTATTCTCATCATCATGCACCTTTATCGCGCAAAGATCCAATTTGCATCAGAAACGCACCTTTTTCGTGTGAATTTGATCTAAATAAGATGCGGGACCCTATGAAATATTGCCTAAAATTGGCCGCAATTCCCTCCGATTTGAGATGTCGACTTTGGAAGAGAATTAATTGTCAAGCTGCGTCCTGACTGAATTAATGAGGGTCTTACTCTGACTTCTCTTACTTCTCTTGTTTCCTCATTCACTCTTCCCTCGACAAGAGAGTATGGGAACATGAGAGGTTCCAGACAACTAAGAGAAAAAAGGAAGTATTCTTGGTATTTTACAGCTTGTCCCATGATAAGTGGTGCAACGAAGGCAATTCAGAAGGGAGTGCCCTTGGGTGTGGGCTGTCTCTAACTCGCATGATGTATGTTTCACTTCTTCATTTCTCGATCGTAACAAAGCCAATGAATGACACTAATGAGAAAGAAGAGAAAGGAAGGAAATCATGACAATTCCACGTGCAATCCAACTACTTCCTTCTTTCATTCCTGTCCAGAGACTGAAACTGTATGTTTGGGGTCACCTTATGGGCATAATGAACAACCCAGGAGACTCAGTAGATGGTGAAAAGTGGAGAATCACAGAACTTTTCACTTTCTTGCTAACAATCTAACAATAAGTAACCTTCTTTCCCTTTTAGAGATTTCTTATGAGATGATCAAGTACTATAACAGACCAGAGACTTTGTGATAATACCTGTCAACGTTCACATTCCTGTAGCCTACAGGCTGTAGGTCGTGGCGATAGGATAAAATGCCACTTTCATTGTGATTTATCGCCAGATGCTCACTCATCAGATCGTTGGCCACAGATCGAACATTTTTTTAGTCAAATACTCTAATTCCATGAGGACATACTCGTCGCAACAGAAAACTTTTATTAGATATTGTGAATGTTTCATTTCCTCGACGCTTTAATGAGAAAGAAGAAGAAATAAGAAGAGGATGCAGAGAAGAAATAGGAAGATGAGAGAGCGACTCTATGCGTTGACAGATGAGGAGACAACAGACAAAGGAAATACAAATAATGAATAATGAATACGAGATTAAGTGGGGGCCTGTGAGATAAAAGTGTGTGTATTACAGCAATGGAACCTCTGATGGCATATGAGATCAAGGTACTGATGGTGGAAGTTCAAACTACAAGTTCTTTCTTTTGTCTCTCTCGACAAGAACGTCCACTGGTCGAACCCGAAAACAACACAAGAAGGGGAATCTCTACAGATTGACCCTATGGCGGAGGAGGGAGAGACACCAAACTACAAAGATCAATGGGGGGGGAGATATGAAACTACAAAGATCAGAGGAGATCAGATTGTGTTCATCTCCTTCCGGCTGAACTCAGTTTGTTCAGATTCATTCCAAGTAGTCCATTGATCAATTCGGCATTGGATCTCTTTCCAACTGCTGAAAGCTTGCCCAGATCCATACCTGAATGAAATGAGTCAATTCCTTTTCTTGTTCTTTTCTCACCTATCAATCCATTGATCAGTTCTGCATTTGATCTTTTGTGCATTGGCATTGGGTAGTCGGACTGAAACATTCATTACATTCACTCTTTCATACTTCTCCATTAGTTCATTTATACGACCAATGAGCACTCATTTCATATTCTGACCTCTTTAGCAGTAACTACATGGAATGGACAACTTCACAACGTCACGCTAGGCATTTACAAAAAATTCCAGTCCTTGTAGTTCAAAAACGTTACTTCTCCATAGTTACAGGCTGGCAATTCTTCATATATCTCATATCCGATGGATGCCATTGCGGGGGGGGCCCCCCCCCCAACACACAAAAGAAGGAGAGTATGAAAGACGGCTGACGGAAAGACTATAAAATGAATTTTATATAAAAGATCTGATGTTGGTGGGTTTT
>JACMIF010000106.1:0-17528 GCA_014805445.1 Diplogasteroides magnus | reverse complement strand
GTCTTTTTTCCTCAATGGAAGCAAAAGACATTTCGTTGTCTGCGTCTTTCATTCTCCTTTCGTCCAGCGCGGTCGTTTTCCTAACACCCTCGATTCCACTCGATTCTGTTAGCAAAACGACCGCGCAAGATAGAAGTAAATGAGAGACGCGGAGACGAGATTTAGTGTCTTTTTGCTAATGTACTCGATACCCCCACACTAGTCCCTATGTATGCGCATCACTTTGAGCATAGAAAGAATAATAATCTCACAGTTTCGACGAGTCTTTTCACTTTGTCATCCAGATTACTCGTTCCTGGCAGTACTCTATCCACTGCACGAATGGTCTCTGCAGAGAAGAGAAGGGGGCCAGATCGACTGAAAACGACAAATATTCAATGGTTATACAAAATTGCTATATTTGCTTGCAGTATGCTTTTTGAATGTTCGGAAACGTCTGCAAAAAACACCCTGCAATGGAAACAATCGTTTGAATACGGTCCACAGTCATTCACACTGTCTTTTGCACGAAATGAGTACTAACAGATTGATGGCTGATCCACTATCATTGCTTCCTTGTGAGACTTCGTCCGTTCCTTCAGTCTCCACCAATACCAGACCGTTCTCCTGAAATGAAATCACTCCTTTCAGTGTGTCATATCGAGTTGACTGTGTCAGATTCACGATAGCCATTTGATTGTTCGAGAAGAAGAAAGAGTTCATAGATGAGAGAGGGGGAACACGGGGGAGTACAACACAGACATGTCTCTTCTCTTTTCTTCCCCCAGTCTCATGGATACACAGCTGTTTCACAACTCTCAAGATATGAGATATCAGACAAACAGATCCAAAGAGTATCAAAACATGAAATCTTATTCATCTACACAAACAATAAACGAAGCATGTCCAAATCTGTTTTTGCTATTCTTCCGTCACAATAGGTGAGGTTTTTTTGCATTCGTTAGCTCAGTTGAACAATTGGGCATATTACACACATGTGTGCAAGCTAGATGACATTACTGTTTGAGTGGGAGGATGATTATTGGAGAAAGAATCCCTTCCTTGTTTTCATCCTCCGTCATCTTATACGTGTGTTTTTGCATGCAAATGTGACTGAACGAAGTGTTTTGAAGTAGACATCCTCTTCCTTGCAAGGACTGAGGATTGTAAGATTGGAAGGGGGGCATTGGAGTGGACTAAGGGAAGGAAGCAGAAGAAGGAAGAGGAGAGATCTCACAGAGCTTATGCAAACAATTGTCATTCTACATAAAGAAGTGTCTACCATCCACACATGCAAGGACTATAATGCACAGAGGACATGAAAGGATGGAGGAAACTGATATGGGCAATGTTAACATCCACTATTAGTATGAGCTTATCCCACCTGTATCAATCGATCCCTCTGTGCAATCTCATTCTTAAGCATTGAATGTGTTGTCTGAAGACCCTCTATCTGTCGTTTCAACAGCTTCACTTCCTGAATATAATCATTCAATCAATGAAATTCTCAGAATATTCTTCATGTCATACAATATAACTCACACTTCCGAGTTCTCTACTCTCTCGATTGGTCTGAGATAGAAGAACCTCCTTTTCCTCCAAATCGTCCTTGAGAAGGTCAACCTGCGAATCAAGATCATTAGCATAATGGATGAGATAATGTACCAACCTCATACAAGAGAGCAGACTTCTCATTATCGAGTTGTGAATAGAGGAACATTGCCTGTTGGAACTTGTCCTCCAATTCTGTCACTTTCTCCTGAATCAAACAATGTCATTCACTTTCATCACAACATTCAATCATAGAGAAAATGACTGTTACAATATGCACTAGTCCATATTAAAACACAACTTCAACTGTTCCTCTAATACTATTGTTATGGAAGACCAAACAACAAAGGGAATATGGCAACCTTCAGTTCGATCCTCGATGGAAGTCCATTCGATGTACTCTGTAATGAGAGGTTAGACTTCACACTTCTATCTATACACAATACTGATCGTTTGTTCACAAACTTGCACAGGACATAACACTTTTTGAAGTTACATGTGACTACACGTGTTGAGGTCAAAATTATCCTTAAAAAGTAGCTAGAGGGGACTGATGAAATAACATCTAATGACATGGCTTCCTTAGTTAGGAGCGGAGGAGTGGAACACAGCTGCAACATAGATTCACTCACATAGCACACCTCATCTAATTCGAATTCATTCACAAGATCATGAAAATAAATGTGAAAAGGCGCCAAATACTCACAGCGTTGTCAGTCCTGTACGCCTCTGCATCTTCCTGAAATAAAAGATATTTAGGGATTTCCAACATATTCATACTTCAGAATGCAGTTTGTCCATTACGAAAAAGGGATTATAATAAGTCCTTGAGTGTGTTTTGTACACAAAACGATGGTCGTAAACGGGAAGAAGTAAACATTCGAGGAAGGAATCTTTATGACTAACAGGAACTGAAGATTCCTTCTTACGACTCTTTACAACTATAGAAACTAGAAAACTGAGTCATTCATCAATGGAACAAAAATGAAATATGTGATTCCTCCTCTCAGAAAAGATAATAAATTGACCTCAACAGCCTTCATTTCCAATTGTGTTGCCCTGATCTGTCTGGCCTCTTCCCTCGCTTGTCGCTTTTCTCGCATTCGTTCTTCCGCCTGAACAAATCACAATTGGGAAGGCTCATATCCAACAATAATCCCTCTGCAACAAATGTCATTACAAACTAAGTGGTGCACCATCTCCACTCTCAATAATTACCAAATGAACCACATCGGATGATCTGCTGACTAATTTCCACTCTTCACTTAACAAAAAGAACGCCTCCGCTGCGTAATGAAACCCCGTGAGATCACACAAACTGTCAGCCAACAGAAATAGATCAACCTTCACTTTTTGTCACAAGTTCCATTACATGTTTACAATTCGACACGCAACAATGTCCATAAGGACATTGGTGTTACGCATTTGACCCAGAAGAATCCTCCAACAGGAATTCCCATCAGAAAATGTGATCAAGAACCATAATGGGAAGATCATTACCTCTTTGGAGATCTTGTCCAGGACTTTCTCCTCGGCCGCAAGCCTGGAGATAGGCCTCCGTCGTGCAGCGCTGCTGCTATATGAGCTCATGCTGAAAAGAACCGTCATTTACAATCTCAACAGACAATATCCAATCCGAAATTGCCAGTACAAGGAAAGGAAGTATACGAATAACTATTGAATGCATTTAATCTAAGGAGAAAAGAGGTAGATATGGCAAACAAGCTCATCGCGAGCTTACAACCGGCTGATCCGCCTGGATTTACACGCTGATCCGATCACTCCTCGCAACCGCAACGCGACCGCGCGCGTCGAGATTCACAACCTTTTCAACGGATCATTCACATAAAAGCTTTCCGAGAGCAGAGAAGAAAATAGAACAATGTTATAGACTGATCTATAAAACGAAACTGACATTACTATTATCATCGTTACTCAGGTATAAAAAGGAATAGCATATATCTAGTTAAGCCAGATCACTAAAAGTCAATGCAGGGAGAAGTGCCAGCTCTAAACAAGGAACATAAACTGAATAAATAGTTCAAAATCAAGACTTGGAAAACATCATTGCAAAAAAATACAAAACCGTAAAATAAATATGCAAAATAGAAAACCGTATCTGTGAAAAGTCAAAGAATTTTGAATTTTTGCGCACTCTTAAAATTGTGACCACTGTGACTGATCGACTTCAGCTTTTATTACTTGCCTTTTTCATCTTCACGTCAGCATGGCTACCCTCAAGAACAGCGAGACGATTCCCTGGTACTACATTTTATATTTCTAATCCTACCAAATTCTCTCGAATCATATCATATCTGAAATATTGTGATAAAGGGTGGAGAAGTATCGTCCGCACAAGTTGGACGACATCGTGGGCAATCAGACGACCATCAATCGACTCAAGGTGTTCGCCAAACAGGGAAACGTTCCGAATCTAATCATCTCTGTTAGTTCCATTCAACTTCTTCCAATTCAAATAGTTTCTCTTCTCTTGACAACTGACTGATATTTGAGGGCCCTCCCGGTTGTGGTAAGACAACTTCGATCTGGGCTCTTGCACGTGAACTTCTCGGTCGTCATGTCAAGGAAGGATGTCTGGAATTGAATGCTTCAGATGACAGGTAACGTCTCTTGTCACAGTTACTGTAGGAAAGAGTTGTTCAATTGAAGAGGAATTGAAGTGGTGCGTAACAAGATCAAGTCGTTTGCACAGATGAAGGTTACACTTCCTGAAGGCCGTCACAAGATGATCATACTTGACGAGGTACTGTAACATGTCATAATTCGAATACCGTATTCCTTTCTGGCCGACTCTATGACCGAGGGCGCCCAACAGGCACTTCGAAGGACTATGGAGGTAGGTTACGGTGGTTTGAATATTCTCTAAAAATATTTTCAGGTGTTCAGTAAAACCACTCGTTTTGCACTGGCTTGCAACCAATCGGAAAAGATCATTGGTATGTGGTTGCTTTTCATTTTGATATTTTATAGAATTGTTCGGACAAAAACTTTGATGTGTCCATTTTGAGAGCCTATCCAGTCCCGTTGTGCCATAATTCGCTACATGCGACTCTCTGAACCGGAGATGCTAGCCCGATTACAGGAGGTACGTGATTACTGTACTCTTTGAATGTTAGTTTGATGTGCAGGTGTGCGATGCAGAGAAGGTGGCATACGATAACGAAGGTCTCGTGGCAATTCTATTCACATCTCAAGGAGACATGAGACAGGTGCCATTCTGACACAAGTATTGATTTTTAAAAAAACGTTTCCCCTTTTTGGAACACATTGAAATTGATAATGAAAAAAATTGTATTTTACCTTTGTGAGGCACTGAACAACTTGCAATGCACTGTGTCTGGCTATTCGAGAGTTACTCCAGACAACGTCTACAAGGTCAGTACTCAATTACAATCTTCATTTATATCGGGATTAGGTGTGCGATGAGCCCCATCCCAGTCTTCTTGTTAACATGCTCAAGAACTGTGTGGAAGGGAAGGTTGTCGAAGCGAGCAAGGTATGTTCTTCCTATGAGATGGGTTACTGTATCTACCACAGACTGTGCACTCCCTTTATCGTATGGGATACTCAGCAGAAGACATCATATCCACCATGTTCCGAGTGTGCAAGACATGCAATGAGGTACGGTAGAAATGATAATCGGTTACTGTAAGTTTGGATTGAGGTTCCGGAATGGCTGAAACTCGAGTTCATTCGAGAGATTGGAATGACTCACGTGAGAATCGTTGAAGGACTCACCACTCTCGTTCAGGTACCATATTGCACTCTTTTAGTACCTAAAATGAATTAGGTTGAAGAAAATGGAAAATCACATGTTCATATCTTCATTTCAGCTTTCGGGTCTTGTGGCGAGAATGTGCAGACTGAATAAGTGAACCGGGGTACGGTAACGTTCAGACAGAATTGTCTACAATGCTTCCCTTTGACCGGTTTTGATCTCATATTTTACACTTTCCAGTTTGAGTTATGTTGTTTGCACGCGTAATTGTTTCATTCCTGTTTCTGCAATTGTAAATGAAAGTCTTGTTCACGCCCCGTTAATTCCTGTATTTATCTTGACTGGAATAAATACAAATTGTGACAGTTGACACACGAACTGAGTCTTGCCTCACTTTCATTTGATGGTAATCACATAGCTTTTGTGTCTCAACAGCATTATTGACAGTGACTTTCAGATAGACAAAGTGATTTTGTTCTTTCAACTCAGTTGCATTATGCATGCCACATAGAACATACAATTACTCTACAACCATTATTTACAATGTTTATGCCTCCTTCCAGTCTCATTCCTCTCTCAATTCATATAAAAGGCGGCCTCCATCCCCTTCTTCACACTCAGTCGTCATGGCTCAGTCCGTTCCTCCCGGTGATATCGCTACCCAGCCCAACGCCAAGATCGTCTTCAATGCCCCTACGACGACAAGCACACCTACCACATCAAGGTCTGTTTCCCACTCCTTACTGTAGTTACTGTAGTCGTCATCGGCTCCCGCAATAGCCATCTACCGTATCCCTACCGTACTCTATTCAGGTAATCAACTCCTCGGCTCGTCGTATTGGATGGGCCTTCAAGACCACCAACATGAAGAGGCTCGGAGTGGACCCTGCATCTGGAGTGCTCGACCCCAAGGAGGCTGTTCTCGTCGCCGTCTCCTGCGACGCCTTCGCCTACGGACAGGAGGTACGGTAGTTGTGGGAAGAGGGAACTGTAGTTGTTAGCTGTGAGGGTAGAGCCTATTGGCATGACTGACTACGATAGATTAGCTTTCTATTCGCGGTTATTGTAGGCGAGAGACTACAGTAATTTCTTCAGGATACCAACAACGACCGTATCACCATCGAGTGGACCAACACCCCTGATGGAGCTGCCAAGCAGTTCCGCCGAGAGTGGTTCCAGGTACGGTACTACCATACTCCCAGATCTCACACATCTCTTACTGTATCCCCTAATTGTTGCTCTTTCAGGGAGACGGTATGGTCCGCAGGAAGAACCTCCCCATCGAGTACAACCCTTGAAGAGCGAAAATGGTGATCCCTCAATAAAGAACCCGTCTAAAGAATGTGTTGGAAGTCAATATACTACGTGGGAAATTTGAATGTGGGTGAAATGAGGTGGAATTCTGGATGAGGAGGAAAAGGGCAGTCATTTTTCTTTTCTGGTCTTTATTGTTATTCTCTTCTTCATTGGTCATAATTGTGAATTCTCTTCTTGAATTTGGAGCGGAATGGAAAAGAACCGCCGTTGATCAGTGAAGGACGACCAATTGGCAGAATTTCGACCGATTAATTCGGCAATATTTGATGAAATATCAACTGATGTGATTGCCGCAAAAAAACCCGTGCACTTTTCATGTTTATACGTATGTGTGATCCAAAGACATGTGCAATACATCCTAATACTGTTAGCATGAACAGAGTAGCAGACAGTTATTTCTTCTCGCATTGACGATGATCGGCTACAAAAATAACAGCTAGAAAATTCACAATCTCCGGTGAAATCAGCAACAATGTAATCTGAAGCGAACGGAATAGGCGGAGAGAAAGCGACAGAACCTGGACGAATTGATCGCGTTCATTCTGAAACGATATCTCCAGATGGCGATCTCGACGGAACGAGATACGAACTGATTGGATGTTGAGATGCGACCGAGAGAGAGAGAAGGACTACTCCCTGGGGGCAATATCTGAATGACTGCTCAGAATGAGATGCACAAAAGACAATGGCGAAGTCGAATGAGCGAGAGAGGATGCTAAATGAAGGATTATCAAAGAAGAGGGATTAATAGATACCTGCACAATGCATGGGAGTCATTGACATGAATCCCGTCAAGAATGTCGGTTTGAGGCAGATAAGAACTACTTGAAAATGCAGACAAAAGCTGGATCCGCATCACTCGAATGGCCTCCACGAATCTTTGAGTGTCTCTATGGGAAGGAGAAGCAGGAGTGACCAACACAATTTGAACTGTCTGAGGCCTTGCATTTGCCAATATGGCAGTAACGCGATGTTGAAACGACATTCCACAAAACCGCAATATCTGCAATGAATAATACCGAGCTGGGTTGCACACTTTTTCTATTATAAACTGAAAGCCTTGAAAGTGGTAGGACATCGAAGGCGAATGAACACAATCGAGGAAGGATAAAAAGAATGTGCAATGCAGGCATCATAGAATGGATAAAAAGAGATCAACTTGTGTTCATCTTATATCTATATCACAGTCAATATCATTCTCATTGTATAGTGCTCTCCTGTTT
Source organism: Diplogasteroides magnus (assembly GCA_014805445.1). Lineage (NCBI taxonomy): Eukaryota > Metazoa > Nematoda > Chromadorea > Rhabditida > Diplogasteroididae > Diplogasteroides > Diplogasteroides magnus. The sequence goes on along the minus strand of JACMIF010000106.1, from coordinate 9,719 downwards.
CCCATACTCTCTCTCTATCTCAATTCACAATCGACAATGCCGGAAGGACATACAGAAAGACCACTGCAGAGAACAAGTGTTTCATAACCTATGGTCAGACAGATATTCCTCCTATTCATTTCATCCTGTGCTACTATTGTATGGACTTTCTTTCCACTACAAGGAGATATTTGGATTTCCTGCACGTCATCTTAACCCCATCGATAATCAAGACCTGCTTCTGATATCTGTCTGATGGATAACTGTATTTATCGTTGATTGATTCATGAAAGTGTTCGAAAGATGAAATACAAGCTCTCATTCTGTAACAATGAGATCGGTGAGACATGAACTGAATACAAAGAGAATCATTCGCTGTACATCTTATGCAAACTCTATCTAAAGCTCTCTATGGCAAACGTTGTGTGTAAACCGATTTCTATAATTAACTATAAGGCAAGGTTAGGGGCATAAAATATGAGGGGATACGGTACTGTTAGCTTACTATCATAATAGTCTCTTCTAGTCTCCCATGCGTTGGAGTTGGGCTGCGGATGAGGGAAGAGAATCAGAGGAAGAAAGAGAAGGAGACTGCATCTGTAATGGGAATAATGAACACAAACCAACAATGAGTAACAACAATGATACAAGGCATACATAAATTTGTAATCAAACACACTAATATCAATCCAGTGCACAAATCGTCTAACAGTTATAAATACACAATTGGCACTACTTTCCTCGAATGAAGCAGAATTGGGTAGACATGCATCTCCTCCACATCTGACACACAATCCACGATGTTCGAATCGAAGAATCGACATGGCCTCATCGTAGATCTTCGAGTCAGGAAACTCCACCTAGAGACGACATCTATCTAGCTTTATTTTACTGTCAGAAATGTTATAATACTAATAATAGAAAATTCGAATTGTCTTTTCCTATGAAATTCCTTGTAGCAACGATTGTGTTCGGTTACATTTCGTAAATAAATCGTATGTGACAAATTGATATCGATATTTCTAAAAAAAAAAACGGAAACATGACTCACTTTCGTGTGCTTCTTATCCGTTGCGTACACGATCGAAGTGCAACACACCTACAATTTCAGCATGAAAATCTCATTTTGCAACTCTTGCCAACCTCCGCTCGCAGAATCTGTTTGCCGTAGAACTTCCACTGACACACCTGAATGATTTGAATGAATGAGACTATCACAACGAAATGTACAGTATACCTCGCTGCTCTCTCCTCCGAGATCTTTGATGAAGAGAATACGATCGTGGAACTTGACAACAAGACGGTCAAAGAGCTGAAAGTACTAGGATTCACAGTATCTTCCTCAAAACCAGAATGAAGTTTCTTTCACTTACCTCCAGATTCTTGAGGATGTTGTCATCTGACATTGGAGTGTACGAGTACTTGTTATTGTGACGGTTAAGGAACAACTTGATCGCAGGCTGAAGTTATTTATTACCAATCGTTTGACTTACAACATTTGTGTTCATTATGAATGACCGAGGCCCTGAGTCGTCAATTGATTGCACAATAAGTTGTACCACAAATACCCTCATTGCCTCTCGTATTCACCTTGTTGCTTCTCTTGATGAGCTTGTCTGCATCTGCCTTCGATGAGACAATGGGAACACGACAGATTGCAGGAACCTGCACAATCAAGTACATTATATGCATATGATACATCAACATTTGGAAACACTGAAAATGCGAAACAATGCATAATATCCATCCAAGTATGGTATTACAATTGAATAAGTGCAAAGTGCTTGTATTCACACACTAACCTCAGCATCGAATCGTCTGTTCATCTCCAACCACGACTGACACTGCACAACGAGGCCCTATTAAGGATTGGTCAAGTTTAACAATAAAGAGTTTCACTGACATGGGTCATCCCTTCTTTTGAAAAAAAAAACTAAATTGGCTTACTTGCAACAAGTAGTACTGCGCCTCCCGGAGAATCTGTTCCACTTCCATTCTATAGAGATTCATTCACATAGCATACAATCAATGCATGCATTCTTACAAATTGACATTGTAATATAGAATGGGTCGCGTATGTCGAAAAGATGTAAATACCTGCAGTCAGGAATGGGAATGGAGCCATCCCTCAGATAGTCGAGAATGACTCCAAAGTGACTTCCACTTCGATCGATCAACACCCATCCATCAGAGTCACGGACAACCTTAATCAAAAGAACTCGTTTGATTCTTCTAATTAACCAACATTTTCTTTCAAATGTTGAATTGACTCACCGGTACTCGATTGGAGAACATAGTCCTCAGCATCGAATCGTGCTTCATAAGAGTGCTTAGTGTTGTCTGCAATAGACATTTCACATCTGCGGAACCCGTTAGTTTGATGATACCACACTAACATATATATAATTGGTGTCCAATGACCTACACAAATGGTGCACTTTAACAACAAACAAACGACACCTGAAAGAGTGCTCCTCCCACGTTGAGCTTGACGTATCTGTCTAGGGTGGAAGATGAGGTCATCGTAGAAAGAGATGAAGAGGAAGAGAAGGCCTCTCCCCCTTGATCGTCCGAGGGAGGAGGAATGGCAGCCATTCTGGGAGGATTACGGTACTGATAGCAGAATATAGCCTTGACACCAAAACTGGTGGAAAATTGTTGAAGGTATGGCAGAAGTACCAAACTTCTCACAACCAGAGATCAAAATGAAACAATTTCAGAAAATAAAGAATTTATCTTCAAATTTGCAACAATCCGATAACAAGAAATGGAGGGAAAGACTAACAATCAACAACGGAAAAATCAACGAGAAACAATGGGAATAACGGGAAATTATTCACTATTCCCTATTCAATTTCAACGAGAATCGAGAGACGTGTCATTTATACGAGAAGAGGGAATAAGAGATGGAAGGAATTGTCGCCCATTCAACGATTGAGGTTAACTGGTCGCTTGGAGGCCTTGTTGCGCTTGTTTCGCTTCCTGAAAATAACGACCATTTGGGAATAATGAGTCATTATTAATTATTAATGACACGTGAGTTCTCACTTGAATGAAGTGAGACACAATCCATAAATTGTAATATAAATTGTAAGAACATTCACTCTCGTAATTAAAAAAAATTTTTTTTCGCTAAATCCAAAAATAAGAGATGAAATGGTTACTTGATTCTTCCATCGATCTTCTTCAGAATTGAAACTGCCTCCTTTCCCTCCAGGAGAACATCCGTGTCGTAGATCTATGGTATTCTTACCCATACTTTTCTTTTTTTACAGTAGTTCAACATATTCCGTCTACTATGGTTTTCCTCCATTAATGATAACTATTCACGGTGCTGCCAGAAAATGGAAGAGATGCATATTACTGTATGTAAAGACTGAAAAGAAGAGTATAAACCCCCTCCTGACCTCTCCCACTGGATCCTCCGCATGCTCTTCCATCGCTTCCTCTACCTGCAATACAAACAAGTCAATATCGCCATCTTGAACAACAAGCCACTAATATGAGTGCTATCTTCTTTATTTCGTAAATGCCTAGATTATGATTAATCTCGCCTTGATTCTCTTCTTTGTATAATCCTCTTCCTGTCGCTTCTTCGATGCATACTTATCCTCCCTCAACAATCTATATTATTTCAAAATTATGCATATCGAATTTATTTTAACACATCAATCTTGATGATTTCATGCAAAAAAACTTCATATGTACAAAGGCTTGTAAAATTTTGTGATTGTTTTAGTCCTGAGAATCTCCCATAGCCAATAACTCACTTCTTCTGTTTAATCAATCTCCTAGAGGCAGCGGGTGACACGTATTCTGGATTGTCGTACAGTACCTGATAAGATACAATCAAATCATGAATAATTCACAACTATTGTATAATTCAGTTAGGAGAAAGCAGATTTCGTTCAATTCCGTCGCCTTGCATTAATGAATTCAGGAACAGACTAAATAAGCGTGTAATACCTCTCCCTCGAAGGAACCCGCGAAGATCTTATGTACTTCCAGTACGAAACGAGGACCTGCAAAAACATCTTTCCATTCAAAAACGAGTGTTCGAGCATGCTAACTTCCAAGGTGATCATGCACATTTATTGGAATCAAATAGACGCACCGATTTCCTGCAGTTGCATCGTCTCATCGACGATCTGGAAGTTCCTGAACCAGATTCTGCCATCCTTCGTGAGGGAGAATGTGAAGACGTGGTCGATGAAGGGTTGAGAACGAGGATGATGATTGGGAGTAGCCATAGACTGCAAGAAAACACAACAGTCAACGGACTAGCTGATTCATATTCCAACTGCTGAGCGTAAAGTGAACACGTTGATTTTGAGTTATTTGCAGCAGTAAAAAGGTGTAATAAAAAAGGCATGGTGATTATAATTAGGAAATTTGTTTCGAAGGTATTGAATGAAGTTGCGAACCTGAGTGAATACTTCCTTGATAAGAGCGAGATGAGGCTTCTCATCAAAGGCAGAATCAAACGAGAGAATGGGACGAGACGACTGCAAAAATGGATTTAACCAATGAAAAATCCTTTTCTTTAATGTAAAAAGCACTTTTTCAAAATTCAACCTTGAGACAGTTTCCACTCATTTTCAGTTCCTTCATCGTGTGCACATTGTGAATGAGGAATTTGATTGATGGTCCCTCGCCCACATTCGTCAGCCACATGTAGAGGTCCTGCAAGGAATTGAAACTAAAGTAATACCATTATTTACTGGAACATAAACGCATGCTGGTCTTGTATAGGAAAAGTTGAGAAAACATTTTTGTAGAAAAGAAGTCGTCCTTACATGATGTTTTCTGCCCTCGAAGTAGATGGCCTTGGTGCAGTTCTTCATTTGAGCGATCTCGTTGATCTGAAAACATTTTTTTTGTAATTTACGAAGACATTCCAAAAAAATGGATGTCGCAAAAACACAGATGGGAAATGAACGGAACGAACATGATTCATGGGCAAACTCTTCTCCATTTTAGATTCTCCCTTGGCATGAGGCATCAGAACCTGTAAAATCAAGCAGTTAAAGACTTTTAAACTGTACTAAATTTACCTTCAGGTCGTTCATGAGATGACGGGCACGGAAACCACAGCCCCTCAAAATATTGACATCATTTAAAATAATGATAAGCATATCAAAGCTGACCAATTAAAAATATACGAACCTGGAAGCGAAGACGAGTACCCTTTCTCTGTTGGTCCACTTCGACTCACGCTTGACTTCCGATTCTTCATTTTGATTCTCATCATCGCTCTCTGAATCTGACGAAGATTCTGAAATCGACACATTAGTCACTCCATTCGAACAAAAAAGATTGTATAATTGCTGGAAAAAAAAACTTGCCTGACTGCATTTCCACATCACTTTCCTCTTCCTTCTTCTGGTCTCTTTCAGCAGCTCTCTTCAGCTTTGCGAACTTGCCCATCTGAACGGAGCAGGGATAAAGACAGACTAACGAATCACGAAAAGCCTGAGCGGAAAAAACGGAAGTGCGCGACGACAACCGAATTAGGAAAAATTGACAAAAGAGAAGTATTGCAAACTGTTGGATACTGTAATCTGATTAAACATAAAAAGTATACTATAAGTTTTGACATCGTTATTTTTTCTGTTTTACATTATTATAGCTTTTATGTCAAAATGACATTCAGAAAGATCTTATATATAGCTCATACTTATAAGATTTTTATAATTTTCAGAATGAAATATCATAAATTTATGTGATTTATCCGACCTCGAAAAAATTTCTAATTTACGGAGGGCACTGCCACGGAATTTCAGCACTTCCTTGATCTCATTACTCGTCCTTATTCAACTCTCCTATTGTCAGTTATAGTCGTCATGATAAGCTCTGACAACATCAAGAACGATCGTTGGCGGGACATTCGTCGTTTCACCGATCGGGCATCAAAATTCGCCCCTGAGTTCTTCACTCCCGGACCCAGTGTGAGTTGTGCACCTGAATTGCTCTGATCAATATATCTCGTGATCACATCATTCTTTCAGAATCTGGAATGTATTCAAGAGTGTCTTGTCCTCGTGGTGGGTGCTGGTGGACTGGGATGCGAACTACTCAAGAATCTGGTACGATTTCGCAACACTATTTACTTATTTGTATTTTCACTTTCGTGCCTACAATGGTCGAAGTATTGAATGGAAATCACTCAGGCCCTATCTGGATTCACGAAGATGCACGTGATTGACATGGACACAATCGACCTCTCAAATCTCAACAGACAATTTCTCTTCCGGTGAGTGTACTGACAATCAAACGTTGGGGTTAAACACCGCTGAAATCAGCTACGGACGCGATCCGGCACTCACCTCGCAATTTTTTTCCATGATAAGAGTACCCAGATAAATCGTCATTGACTGTTAAGAAGAGACCGCAACATAAACAGCATTTTCTGTTATGTGACCCTTCATTGACTGGTGGTACATACCAGAGACGCCATTCTCTGACTAGAATATCTGATTCATAAGATTATCTTTATAGTGAGGCAGACATCGGGAAGTCAAAGGCTGAAGTGGCAGCCAAGTTCGTTGAGAATCGAGTGTCTGGATGCACAGTCACAGCGTACGTTTCTACATTTTGAACGAAGGGTTGGGGGTTGTTGGAGGGTGTTGAGAGAGGTTTGACTTCTAGCAAAACACATCATTTTCAGTCATAACTGCCGCATTCAAGACAAGCCTGTCTCCTTCTACTCTCAGTTCGATATCGTCATCTGTGGACTGGATTCAATAGACGCGAGGAGATGGCTTAACGACACTTTGGTATGAATATGTGCTCCTTTTTGCGCCCGGATGCTTTATCGGGTGAAAGAGAGGAGCGCTTTGGATATTTGCGCAGTCATGGTGAAATGGGCCTTTGCGCCATCAATTGACTGCTCAATTGTCCATTTCACGATTGTTGCGCAAATGTCCATGGTCCTTGATTTTCACCCACAATATCACACTCTAATTATATGATTGCACAGAGAACAATACAAAACATTGTCTTATTTTGTATCGTCCCATGAATTCTAATGACTGTGTGATTCGTCTGATTCTTAGAGTTTGATGTCTATCATGAATAACCCTACTTTTTCTAGTAGGTATTCTGAAGTGAGATATGGACCGGTTGTCATTTTGCAGTGTAGTCTTGTGGAATGTGATGCAGATGGGAATCCAGTGTCTGGAGTCGTTCCACTCGTTGATGGAGGAACAGAAGGATTCAAGGTTAACTATCCATTCTCACTTCCAGTATTTGGGAGATCATATCATACAAAGAAGAAATGACCCTTTATAGACCCTATTTCAATATGTTTTACAGGGCAATGCCCGTGTGATCTATCCACGAATGACAGCGTGTGTTGAGTGCACTCTTGACCTCTACCCACCACAGGTATCAATTCATTCTTGGTCTTGATTGGAAGTTCTTTGGCCTACCGTTATCGTTCAATATGCAGATCAACTTCCCTCTCTGCACAATTGCCCACACTCCCCGTCTGCCCGAACACTGTGTGGAATACATTAAGGTCATCGAGTGGGACAGGCTGAAGCCTTGTGAAGGTGGGTCGATCTTACAGGGAACTTCTGGTATACTGTAGCATTCAGGGGCCACTCTGGATGCAGATGATCCTGAGCACGTTGAATGGGTCCTGCAGCGAGCACTTGAGAGGGCAGAGAAGTACGGTATTCGAGGAGTGGATAGTAGACTCACTCAGGTACAGCAACATTTGTGGTGGGAAACGGTAATTCCTGATTCAGGGTGTCCTGAAGCGGATCATTCCTGCTGTTGCATCGACTAATGCAGTCATCGCTGCAGCATGCACTATTGAGGCACTCAAATTGTCCAGCAAGTGGGTTCACTCCTGTTTTCAGTGTGCGTTCAATTCCAATCATCGAATGCTAATGCCATCATTGATAATTGTAGATTAGCTACATAATGGAATCAACAGGTTACATATTGATTGTTGTTGCAGTATAGCCAAGCCCATCAACAACTATCTCATCTTCACTGATGTCGAAGGAGTGTACATGAATGTGATGCAGATGGACAGAAATGTAAGAATTGTGGTTTTTAGTGGATAGAACTCCACCTAGCAAACATAGTAACTCTTTCTCCTTTCAGTCTCAATGCATTGCGTGCAGTGGAGAGAAGGTATCAGTGTCCATGAAGCCATCCAGTCAATTCCAAGTACTCTACGATACTCTCGTTCAGAGATAGTGAGTCACATTTGGTCAACATCCAATGCTACCGTATCCTCTGTTTCAGTCATCTGAAGAACCCAACAATGAGGACTGCCACAGAGTGCATCTACATGATCAACGATCTTCTTCCTGAGGTCAAGGCTTCATCTGAAGCCAATCTGGAGAGGAAACTCAATGGTGAGAGTGAATAGAGAATTGCAATATTGTAATGTTCTTTTTGATCATTAAAGAACTCTATATGCTTATTTACCATGAAATAGAACTTTTTGCACACGGTGGTTTATTGTGTGAATGCACACATGAATATTCTTGTGACGTTACAATACAATCCAGCTGCTATTCTCAATAGTCTATAAAACAATGTTGTATTATTCTTTTCAGAGGTCCTATCAGATGGAGACGAATTGTACATCGTTGATTCCGCCCTTACTCGTCCCCTTTCACTCGTTATCCGATTGGATCTCTCAGAGGCTGCTGCCTGATTCAAGCCCTACAGTAATCCATGACATTCCTTAAGTCTAATCTATTGTCTATTGATCGTATTCCTTTACTTATTACCGTATTCCCTTGCTTCTGTAGTCTCGCTGATACGTTGTTTGCATGCTAGTACTGGTCTCGTTTTAATTCTTGTATCCAACTAAAGAATATCCTGTCGGGTACTTAATTTGTTGATCAATCGATAATAAATCACTTTCTCGAAGTTTTGAGTTAATCGATCATTGAAGATCTGTTGCAAGAGCCCTCGGTCGATACCTGAACAAATGAACGATTACGGTATCATCTCAGGGAATTGGTTGTAGGATGGAGTCCTCTTCTCCCGGTCCATCTCATTTGCCTGACAGTCCCTGTTCCCATTACTCATCTTCCTCTTCATCCCATTCAATAGAGGAGCTCCCTCCTACAGTATTCCTCCAAGTGAGGAATGTTGTTATGGAACAGACAATGGACGATAAGTCGATCGTCAAAATGCCAATAGGTTGGTTACGGTATTATCTTGGATCGAGAATGGACTACTGTAGGTGCCACCCGGGTACCTGTCTTCCACGTATTTGGATGTCTGCCAACAGGTAGAGTTTGATTGTATACCGTATCTTGACATTCCGTGCAGGAGAGAAGGCATGTCTGCACATCCACGGTTTCCTTCCCTCATTCGTTCTGAGAGTGGGAGGCCCGTTCACTCCGGCTGTTGCTGAGGCGATTGAAGAGAGGGTTAGAATAGTTTGGACTACTGGACTAGCGATGACGATGTATGAAGGACGACAAATGTGGAAATAATTTCATTTGCTTTTTTGGGGGATCGAAATTTCAAAAATTGGTCACAGAAGATAATGTGTCCTTTAACCATGCCAATGAAACCTAATGCAGCGTTCAAAACACCGTTTCGGACGTTTCCGAAACGAAATTTCCGGTTCAGAAATTTTATTTCGGAAAAAACCCGAAATTTCAGTATAACTTTTTTCCTGATGGATATTTCTTTTTTCCATCAACTGGAAAAGTTCTTATCTCTTCGAGACGAACATTTTCGTTTTTTATTCGTCCGAAAAT
>JACMIF010000105.1:50787-61356 GCA_014805445.1 Diplogasteroides magnus | reverse complement strand
TATCCTCTATCAATATTGGTGCTGAAAAATGGGGTCGCCCTGAGCAAAGTGCCGGCCACCCCTACTCCGGCAGTCACCCCAACTCCGGCAGTTGCCTCCCCCCACATATGCAACACCCAAGTGACAAAAGCGAAGCATGACATAGGGTTGGTGGTCGGGGTGGTATATATCCTTCGTTATTGTTCTTATTTATTTGGCTGTAAAGTGACTATTTTTGTTGTTCACAGGCGAAGGAATCTCTTTTGGAGGCGCTGGTGGATCCTATTCTTTACCCGGAATGGTTCTCTCGATCAAATCTCCAGCCATGGAGATGTGTTTTGCTGTTTGGTCCACCCGGAACAGGTATTTTTCGCATTGAACTTCCGGCTACCTTCAAAATTCGCCACCAGGTAAATCGGCACTGTGTGGAGCTGTCGCAAGGGAAGTTGGAGCGCAATTTTATCGCATTTCATCGTCTGATCTGATTTCTTCATGGAGTGGTCAAAGCGAAAAGCTCATTAGGAGCCTTTTTGACATTGTTCTTACCAATGAAAATCGTTATTATACTTTGCTGGTTAAGGGTTAAAAAGTTCTTTAGCGTCGATAATATTTATGGATGAAGTGGACAGTTTGTGTAGAACCAGGAACAATAACGAGGACGACTCAAACAGACGAATCAAGGTGTCGTACTTTCCGATATGGACAATATTTGTGGTGTTGAGACTGAGTTATTGGTGCAATTACCTCGACTTCAATCATCTTCATCTCAATCTTTCCTCATCGCAGCTACAAATTGTCCATGGGAACTGGATCCTGCATTTCTGAGAAGGTCACATTCAAGTATATGCATCTTGATGTATTGCATTGGATTTAGGTTTGAGAAGAAAATATTGATAGGATTACCTGATACCATTGCACGCAGCGCCCTCTTCTCCAAATTGCTCGATGTATGTAATGCTTTACAGTAGGATATCGCAAATGGGAAATTATTGACAGCTGTTGAAAGGGGTACCATAGGCCTCAAATAATCATTTATGCGATCACACAGGTTAGATAGTGACCATGAATGAAGTTTGAGAACATACCTGGGCAGGGGGCGACTAGGACAGGCTTCGGACCCCAAATGTACGTGTCGCCGCCAGCACTTTTGGGCCCAAATCTACGCGCGGCCGACAAAATATGTGAAGAAATCTGAAAATATCTAGTGTAAACTGGCAAATTATCCTATTTTCCGCTTGTTTTCTACGTGTGCCCGCCAAAAAATTATGCCTGACCAAAATGTACGTGTCGCCCCCCACGAGCTAGTGGTCCTCGCCCAGGTAATTTTTTTAAATTTCCAGTTGAGGCATTTTTGTAACTGAGACATTCTGGTCCACGCCATGTTTGTGAAATGACGTAGAATGAATAGGCATAGATAAAATTTCTCTAATATCTCGGTTCCGGAATGTTGCCTCATCTTTTTCAACTGGCTATTTGGTTATAACTAATATGAAATTAGGGCGGCATGGCCGAGTGGTGTAAGGCGCTGCTTGTCGTTCGAAGGGTCACGAGTTCGATCCCTGCCCGGGCCAACCAAGCGATCCCCCCGGGGCGGTAGATTGGTAGTAACTACGGTTACGAAAGTTAACGTACCCAGAAGCACTTTGGACAAGCAGGGTTACGTAGTCCTTCCAGCCACCTTACCGGTGGGCCCCACCTAGCGTTATCGCTTGACGTGGTAGAACCTTTACCTTGGTGATGGTACCCTCTTCACCGGCTGTCAGTAAATTCTAATTGTTTGAGAAGACTGAACTGATGAGTGAAGTGTCATGGGAATGGTTGGGTGAAGAGAGTGAAGGACTGTCAGGAGATGATATAAGAAGACTATGCACGGAAATCTCCCTACTCCAGTTTCGCATCTATAAGGTTCGCTTGGCCAGAAGTTTCATTTATACTTTAGAGCAGAAATATCGTCAAAATTGTTTTATCGTCATTTGAAAAACATAAATTGGAAGAGAAAAATGATGTGTTCACACAATGATCAAAGAGAAAGTATCTTTTAGGAAGAGAAACGACTTCGTGGATCAGCTTCAGTAACTGCCTTGTCTCGTGATAATATATCTCCTCTTTTCACTTCCCTCATACCCACCATATCCCCTGAGTATTTGCAGCAGTTTCAAATGTATTGCAAGTAATGAACTTTTTTGTCATTGTAATTATCTTTCTCATTGTTTGTTTCAAGTTCTCAAGTTTTGCTGCATTGTTATATTACTTATCCTCTTTTATATGAGCATCAAATCCATCCCAATAGCCCTTGTTTACCCCTTGGCACTATCTTTCAAACCTGTACTCAAACGTTGAACATGGATAGGTGTTGAAAGACGCTATCAAACTTTTGATTAAGTGACTTAATCGTCGAGTTATGACATTACAAAGATGGCAATACACTAGGGTGTCGCATTCGGGTGATTATTGACAGCCTTCTATTCCTAGCGGTCGTCTCTCACTTCGCAGAGACGACCACTAGGAATGAAGTAAGGAGTGATGCCATAACTCGACGACTAAGCCATTAATCAAAATATGAAAGCTCTATTTTGTATGCCATCCTTGAAAGTGCCTAGGACAACTTCTGAGCATGTATTTAAAATTTTCTACCTAGGGCAGTTCGGATATCTCTCATTATTCCCCATATGATTTCACGATGTAATTATCTATCTGCTCACAATTTGAATACGTTTATAAAAAAATTCACCAAGAGGTGAAAATATTTAAGCACCTTCGTTATATATTATCACTCTAGAAGAAAAGAAGAGTTGAGATCGTCGGATCAATAATTGTAGTTGAATCATTATGGTGCAATCTTCTCATATCGAATGAAAGTGTGTTCCTTAACGAATGTTGTGTGATACAATGTTGTTTATGAATACCTGCATTCCATGAGTAAGCGTCTCCATATTAAGACGAGCTTGGAGTGTTCGACCATCAAGAAGAGTCCATTCACGTACCAACTCAAACCTTCATCCTATTCTACTCATTAACCATTCACATACATCGAGGACAGGAAGATCTCGTGAGAATGAAATACGACCAATGTCCTTCACTGTAAACTTGATTGAATTCCCACGAACTGTTCCTTCTTCTATAGTGACAAAGCCTATAAGGAGTGTGAATAGAAGAGTGATGCGAGGTGTCTGACCATTGTTCATAACTGTTGTCAATGCAACATCTCGAGTATTTGCTTTGACTGCAATGTATCCTTGTTCTGAGTGAAGTTCATCTCTTTCTCCAATACTCCATGCAAATGCTCTGAAACCATTACATCTCATTCAAAATGGTAGTAAACAGGGGTTGGCAGAATGACTCAAATATTGCATTCCGTCTCTCTGTGCTCTCCATCGTGCGGTCGTGTCTGGCGCATAGGGACGACCGCACGATGGAGAACATAGACAGATGGAATGTACTATTTTAGTCATTCTGCCAACCCTGGTTGTAAAGTACTCTCATTCGCCCATTATTCTCGGAGCGGTTATTTTTCGAACCTAGAGACAACGGCTCCGAGAGGTTCAGACGAATGGTAAATGCACTTTGCAACCTATTTCCGACTACGATTGTGCCAGTATTACATTACAGTTCTCGTCTTGTCACTAATCAAATGCTTAAGAAGTACTCGTTTCTCTTGAAGTGTGAGTAAAAAGCTTCCCGTTCTACCCTGTCGCACCACTCGACAAGAAAGGCAGTTCTGCAGTAAAGAATGAATTGATTGGAACTTACGTGTAATTCAATCCTTTTGTGCCTTGCAATGAATCATTTGGAATGGCAAAAGTGATTTCTTCTCCATAAGTGAACTTAGGAATAGTTGGAAAGACAGCCTTTCCTCCATGTTCACTTCTCCATGTTCCCACCAACCATGATATAGGGGAAAGCTCTTGAGGAAGTCGAGTCAATTCGAATCCTGTGTGTATGAATGGATGATAGTAATGAAATGTCACTGACTAGTATCCGATTCCATTCCTCCAGTACATGCCCCACAACTTCTCTTACATGATATTCGAATGTATTCAGTTGATTGACATGATCTTGGATTAGTCTGTACCCAATCTCTGCAGTTCGAGTCCCGATCAGAACAACCTGCCAATCATAACTATTCTCTTGCACAATATCTTGTTTGTCATTGAAAGGGAAAGGTTAGAGAAAGTTTGCGAGAGCCAAGAGCGATAACGATTAATCTCAAAGCCACATTCGATTTTAGTGTTAAAAAAATTTACTTTGAGAATGAACTGAGTTGACGATCAATAATGATAGAACGACGATTGAAAGTCCATCATTCATGCTGTATCTATCTGTAAATTCAATGTAACACACAACAAGGATAAAGTGAACGGTAATAAAGGATGCAAATAAATGAGTTGGAGTATAATTGTGTGTGAATGAATGGGAGAAGCTGGTTTGGTACATGTGGCTGAGAGCGTCGCGCCCTTCATCTACCCCTGTTAGACAAGGGAAAGGTGAAGGAGGCGGGATCGAAAGTCCCTATCATTACTTATCTTCTGTATCCAACAACATGGACGTCATCCATTGAAGAGTTACTCATGACGTCATCGTAGCACATCCATTATCATTTGATAGTACTTTCATGCATACTTCTTTATGTAAGAGTGTGAAGAGGGAAGGATTTGGATGGTAATGAGGACATCTTATATGATGTGTGTAGTGGTTGGTGTGAGTCCATTCCATTTGTCTTCCTTTCACTCCTTCTATAGAAGGAGAGAGAGGCAAAGAGGGGGAAGGGAAGGAATGGGGCATGGCATTTGCCTATTCTCTCTTCCCTTTCCTTTGTCAGTCTTCTCTCGTAAGGTTGCATCTTCGATTGGTCTTCCCTTCATTCTCTCAATAGAATGATAGTTGTCTCCCTCCTTTCTAGAATGAGTCTTGTCTATTCTGCATATTGATTCGTTGTGTCCCGTCTCTTCTCTTTCCTTTTGCTACTTCGTCCCCAATAGTCTCTGTGTGATGAGCGTTCGATTGCGAAATCGAAGGCCTCTGGATACCGTATTTGGGGGATAATTACATGGGAGCAGTCCACTTTTTGCTTCTCTTTCTCTTCTTCCAATCCTCTCTTCTATTCTATTCTGGCACGTCATTGACCTCTTATGCCCCTTGAGTGCTCCAATTGAATCCATTTCATTCTTCTTTGTCCTAATGAAGTTCTTTTAGTCGTGTCGATGAGATGTCGTCGGTCAAGGTTTGTCATCCAATATCAGTTCCCACAACGAACACAATAATATCTGCTCTTTTCCAGCAGATATATCCGTAAATTTGGCTCAAACTGATATATTCTGCCTCTCAGGCACAGTTTATTCTGTTAGATATTATGAGTTGGAGCTAAATTGTACAATTTGCTGCAATAGAAGTGAATGATTGTTGTCTCAGGTTGCTGTACGTGTTCGTCCCTTCAATGCGAGGGAAACAGCATCTGATTCCCGTTGTATCATTCAAATGGGAGGAAGTACAACAAGTGAGGAGATTGTTGGATCAAGGAGAAGGAAAGAGTCTTTACAGCTATAATGGGAGGAGGACAAGACAGAA
This sequence comes from Diplogasteroides magnus, assembly GCA_014805445.1. NCBI lineage: Eukaryota > Metazoa > Nematoda > Chromadorea > Rhabditida > Diplogasteroididae > Diplogasteroides > Diplogasteroides magnus. The sequence continues at coordinate 55,812 of JACMIF010000105.1, read as the reverse complement.
ATCATTCATTCAACTTCGATCATTCTTATTGGTCTTATGATAAGAAAGACTCACACTTTGCCAATCAACAACAGGTCTATAATGAATTGGGAGTTGAAATGTTGGAACACGCATTTGAAGGGTGAGACAGGGAGAAAAGGGTCATTATGAAGTACTTACAGATATAATGTATGTATCTTTGCATACGGACAGACGGGTTCAGGGAAGAGTTACACTATGATGGGCAAACCAAATGATGAAGTGAGTTAGAAGAAGATGATCAATGAGAATTGAATGCAAACATAGAATGAAGCGGGAATCATTCCAAGATTGTGTAGGAATCTATTCGAGAAGATAGAAGACAAGAAGAATGGTGCCAAGTGTCGAGTAGAAGTGAGTTGCTTCCATTTCATTCTTTCTACACTAATAATCAGGTGTCATACATGGAAATCTATTGTGAAAGAGTCAAAGATCTTCTAAATCCTAATTCTTCCTCTAATCTTCGTGTCAGAGAACATCCTTTATTGGGTCCTTATGTTGATGATTTGACTAAACTCGCAGTAGAGAACTATCAAGATATTCTAAATCTAATGGATGAAGGAAACAAGGCCAGGTTAGTCTCCCCTCCCCTTCCCTCCCCTCCCCTTCTCAGAACTGTCGCTGCAACCAATATGAACTCTACTTCCTCTCGTTCCCATGCAGTATTCACTATTGTTCTAACACAGAAACATGATGATGATATGAGTGGATTGAGTGGAGAAAAGGTAATAGGATACTGTATTGACTGTAAGAATGAATGATTCCCAGGTGGCAAAGATCTCTCTTGTTGATTTGGCTGGAAGTGAAAGGGCAAATTCAACGGGGGCAGAGGGACAAAGACTGAAGGAAGGGGCTAATATCAACAAGTCATTGACTACATTGGGATTGGTCATATCCAAATTGGCAGAGGAGGTAAGGGGAAGGAGAAGGAAGAGATTGATATGAAGAGATGTTTATAGACAGGAAAGAAGGCAAAAGGTGGACGATCAAAAGGAGTCATTCCATATAGAGATTCTGTTCTTACTTGGTTGTTACGTGAGAATCTTGGTGGAAACAGTAAGACAGCAATGATTGCTGCACTTAGTCCAGCACATATCAACTTTGATGAGACACTTTCTACTCTCAGGTACACATAATCACTCACTTCTTTAGTCTCTTTGTAGATATGCAGATAGAGCGAAACAAATCATGTGTCAAGCAGTCATAAACGAGGATCCAAATGCTAAATTGATAAGAGAATTGAAGGAGGAAGTTTGGGGAATCCTCTTATAGTACTCTCATTCATCATTCAGGTACAAAAACTACGTGCAATGTTGGATGCAAAAGGAGTGATTGCATACACTGAAGATATTTCAAGTGGAGGAAATATTCCTTTCTATTCTGCCAAAGATCATGAGACAATCGAACAACTAAAGGTCAATACTCACTACTTTCATGTAGTCATTATGGGACATTTGAAGGCATCCGAGAAATTGATGGACCAAATGAACGAGACATGGGAACAAAAACTACGTCGAACTGAAGAAATGCGAAGGAAAAGAGAAGAAGAATTGAGAGAAATGGGATTGGCAACAAGTGAACTTGGAAATGCACTTGGAGTATTCTCACCAAAGAAGGTTACAATCATGAGAGAGACTCTATTACATGAATAGTTAAGCTTCCTCATTTGGTTAATCTCAATGAAGATCCCCTTATGTCTGAATGTCTTTTATACTATTTGAATGAAGGAGAAACAAGGTAAAAGAGTCTTGTACCACAATGATCATCTTCTTCGCTCAGAGTTGGTCGTCCGGATGCTTCTCCTCGTCCCGATATTCTACTCTCAGGAGATGCCATTCTCACTCATCATTGTCTATTCCAACATGAAGATATGACTGTTTCATTGATTCCCGAAAAGGTTTTGTATTCATTCTCCCATTGTAATTGAATGACATCAGAATGCAAGATGTTATGTTAATGGAAAGGAAATCACATCTGCCGAGATTCTACATACAGGAAGTCGAGTTATACTTGGAGATCATCATGTATTCCGATACAATGATCCACAAGAGGCAAGACAAAGTAGACACAATCTGGCAGGATTGACTGGTGAAGAGAATGAAGAAGAAGAAGAGAAGAAGATGATTCAGAACAACCATTTGATTGGAAATATGCACAACAAGAATTATTGGAGAAAGAAGGAATCGATCTAAAGGAAGAAATGCAGAAGAAACTAGTGGAAATGGAAGGACAATATAGAAAGGAAAGAGAAGAATTGGAATTGAAGATGTTGAGACAAACAAAGGTGAAAGAGGATACTGTAATGGAAAGGGAATGGAGTATAGGAATACGAATCACGAATAGAAACACTTCAAAGACAAGTTGATCTTGCACAGTCAATGATATCAAGTGGATCTGTATGGGAAGGAGAAAGAATTCTATCGTCGAGTATGATGGAGTTTGGTCAGTTATGTACTCATACAAAGGGATAATCCATTCTGACAGAAAACATTCAATGGACAAATGAAGAAGAAAAAGTAGTGAGGAAAGCAGCGATTAAGTGGAAGTTGCATCAGTTCACATCTGTACGAGATGTTCTATGGGGAAATGCAATATATCTCAAAGAGGCTAATGCTATTAGTATTGAATTGAAGAAGAAGGTATTTGTAACACTTTGAATTCTTTTTATTCTTCCATTTGAGGTTCAATTCCAATTTGCTCTTCTAACAGATACAATGTATTCTCCTCTTCCTCCAGATCTTCTTCCTCCTGGTATCATCCCTCCTCCTCCTTCCTTTCCATTCATTCTCTTTAGGAGAAGACTTATCCTCTCGTCAGTCTAATACTCCAAAGACAGTTGTGGCTGTATTGGTACAAGATCTCAAGAATGGAGCCACTCACTATTGGAGTATTGACAAATTGAAGTGCGCGGAAGAAGAGGAATACTATCTTTATCCATTCTATTACAGACAAAGACTCGAGGATATGAGACTATTCTACAATTCCGACTTTTCTGAGATGATATCTCCACTTGAAGAGACTCAAATCTCCCCTCCATCCACTAATGGTCAGTCTATGTAACCAATTCAACAAATACTCGAAATTTCATCTCGTTCCACATCGACATTTTTCAAACCATTTTCTGTATGCTTCAGCCAGTGTGGATTATCTCTGATAGTAACTATGCAATCAAATAGCCAATTGGGAACGGAATTTGGTTTTGCATATATACAATCCGAAATTGCTTATACGAGAGGATTTAGTATAAAAGTATTGTTTTGAGGTGGTTGGATGGCGGCCCTTTCTATCAATCCAGCCCGTCTTGTACCAAACAGAGCAACTATTGAACATGTTGAGTGTCTTTCATTCACTTCATCCAAAGTACATTCAGGTTCGAAGTTCATATGATGATGATTCTTCTCCATTGGATACAATGGATGCACTTATTGGAGCTGATCCATTCTATGATAGATTCCCATGGTTTAGAATGATTGGAAGGTATTCACTCATATTCTCATCCATTCATTTCTTTCATTTCAGAGCCTTTGTCTATCTCAACAATTTGATTCATGATGTTAATCTTGTACACAAAGTAGCAATTGTGAATGAAAGAGGAGAAGTGAAGGGATATCTAAAGGCCAGTTATATTACATTCCCTTCAAATAAGATAATCATTCAGGTTGCAATAGAAAGTGGACAAAATGGAAAGGAGAAACAAGTTGGAGTTAGACAAACGGCAAAGTTGAACTTGAGAAAGGAAGACTTTAATCGAGATACAAATGGTATATTTGTGTGTAGATGAGTTAATGATTGATTGAATTGAGATGTGTCAACAGATACAATTCCATCCCATATCAACGAAAACTCTGAATTCTCATTCAGTATAACAGTTCAACAGGCAGAATGTGTATCTCCTACTTATTCCGATGTCTTCTGTCAATTCAAGTATCTTTCCCTATTCATTCTCTTTCATTCTTATCCATTCAGTTTTCTCCATCGTCATGATGAAGCATTCTCTACTGAACCACTCAAACATTCGACAGGCAAACCTCTTATCTTCAACCACACTCAAGTCACTTCATTCCCTTTCATTCCTTCTTTTATCTTCTCATTCAGCATGTTATCACTGTCGCTTCTCGTCCATTCCTCCATTATATGCAACATTTTCCCATTATCTTCGAGGTGTTCGGTCATCTGGAACCTCAAACAGAAAGGCCTTGTCTTGAGAGACAGACAAGTGTTCTCGGGTCAGTCCCTTCCCTTTCCCCTTCCCTTTCCCCCTTATATTCTCTTTCAGAAGGACAATTGGTAGTCGACTATCATATCAACAGCCCTCCCTATGTATTTCCCCTCCTGTTGATAGTAAGAAGAATGGTAGAATGCAACGAGTCTCGTTAGTTCCCTTCCCCCTTCCCCTTCAATTCTTCCTCCATTCAGTTCATCTCAAGTCAAGTCCAAATATGATCTTCTTGTGTGGTTTGAGATATGTGAACTTGCTAACAGTGGAGAGTATGTGCCTTCTATTGTTGATCATGTCTCTGGACTGCCTACTCATGGAGTCTTTCTATTACATCAAGTAAGGATTGATGGAAGGTAAAGGGAATAAGGAAGGGAATGATAGGCAATACAAAGGAGGATCAAGATAACAATATGTCATGAAAAGGGAGATATCAGATGGAAAGATTGTCAAGTAAGAAGAATGAGAATGAAAAGATGAAAGATAAGAATGAATAGGAATTAGTCATTGGAAGAGTACGAAACAATCAGCAATGGACGGGGGAAGATGTTGATGTTCTGTCATTGGGACTATTCCCTGGTACATATCTACAATTCACACATGATGACAGGTTACAATACAATGTATTCATTATCTATCTCTATTCTAATAGAATCTTCTTCCAATTCGAAGCTGCGTGGGATAGTTCCCTTCACAATTCACCCCTTCTCAATAGAGTATCATCATATGGAGAACAGATATTTGTCACTCTATCTGCATATATGGAAGTGGAAGGATGTGCACATCCCGCT
>JACMIF010000105.1:21490-50687 GCA_014805445.1 Diplogasteroides magnus | reverse complement strand
CCCAACTGTCATCTTCAGGTTCTGACCAAAGACCTCTGTCTACTCGTATATGCAAGAGATTCGAAGATATCAGCAGCCAGTCGTTTCTGTCGTTCCCTGATTGGAAGTATTAGTCGATCCCCTGAAATGAATCGAGTACCTGGAGTATATGAAATGATAGTGAGAGATACTTCATCGTGTCAATCTCCAGGTATCTTTTATAAGGGAAATGGAAGAGAAAGGGTATATTGAGGAGCTGTTAGAAGATTGAGAAGAGTAGTAGACACATCATCAGCCTATGTAAGAGGAGAAGAGAATTTGGGCAATTGGAGACCAAGAGGGGACTCACTCATATTCGAACACCAGGCTGAACTGGAGAAACTACAAAGACTGCAACAGGTTGACACAATTGTCATTCCCATAAACGAATTGTCTATTCAGGTAGAAAGAGTTCGTCTATTTCTTCGTCTTCGACAAAAACTTCGACAGAAGAAGAACAACGATGAACCGACTACTCCATTATCACCTACTGCACCTAAGAGAGAAATACCAGATACTGTAAGGAAAGAGAAGGAACGAGAATACATTCAATATCATTCAGATTACACTGACAGACAATGAAGCAAAGATTGCAGACAAGATTGTCAGATTGATTAAACAGAGGATTCCAGTCAATTGTGAACCTCCAACTGGAAAGGCCAAAGTGGAAAGTGATGATAGTGGAAGTAGTACAAGTGGGAGCAGGTGGGGAAAAGTGAAAGAAGTGAATGAAGGGAGGAATACAGATGTACTTCCACTATGAACTCATCCACTTCTGCAACACAATTGGATAGAATGAAGAGTAAATCTGATCCGATTATTACAAGAGATGAAGAAGAAATGATAGGAATGAAGAGAAGTCTCAGTGGAGGAAAGATCAATACTACAATCAATCTAAGCGCAGAGGTTAATTGAATGAATACTCTTGTAGAAAGAGAATATATTGAGGTGACTGAGGAAAGAGTTGGAATAGTAGTTAGTAAGAAGGGATATATGAACTTCCTTGAGGAGAAAACAGAAGGATGGGTAAGTGATAAGAGGAATGAACTATGAATTGCCTCGATTGAAGGTCCGTAGATGGGTTGTGGTAAGAAGACCATACATTTTATTGTTTCGTGATGACAAAGATTTGGTTATCAGAGGAGTAATCAATCTTGGAAGTTCAAGAGTTGAGTACAGTCAAGATCAGCAAGAAATGCTAAAGGTCACACAATATCTATTCATTCCATACCAAATAAATGAACACTTTAAGGTGCCAAATACCTTTTGTGTATGTACTCCCCATAGAGGATTCCTTATGCAGACATCGAATTCTCAAGAGGTCAGAATCCTTTCTATTCAATCTTTCATAGAAGAGTTGAGATGCATGAATGGTTGTATGCAATCAATCCTCTTCTTGCTGGTCAACTTCGTCTTAAACTACAAAATGAACAAAAGCCGTCTGAGTGAGATTCCCTTTACAGCTTAGCTTCCTTCTCTTAGTCATAAGTGTACTGATCTTGTGTGTAGAATGGGTACAATTTCCAATTTGCGTATTATTCATTGCTTCACTTTGTCTGTCAGCCGGTGTATTATGTGCAGTAATCGCTTCTTTGTACAACATTTATCTCATATCGGGAGGTTCATCCACATCTCCTGTATATAGCTTCTGCTTTAATATACATTATTTTGAAATCCTATCTGCTGTCTGGCCTTCTCATCTTTGCATAAAAAATACTTTTATCTGTCAATGCGTATATCACAGCTGAATGTAAATTAAGGCAATGTATGGGGGGTGACTGATACGAAAAGTGAAAATCGGAAAGGCACAATGGAAAGAGTACATGTTTGTGACGAGATGAATTGCAAGAAAAGGGTTAGTTATACAAAAGATAAAACTGTCCTCATAGTAATTCAAACCTATTACGCTACCCGTACAACCTTACTCCACAATACATTTGTCCTAATATGAACTTTACAAAAATAAATATAATAAATATAATATTTTTCCAATAAAATCGTTCTCTAATGTCAATATAAGAGAAAGCCCCAGTGTAACTTATTCATATTTGTTGCACTATAATCAATCATACCAGAGGACGTTTCTCGACATTCTTAGCAGACACGACAATTGAACGGTTCTTTGAAGGAGAAGAACGGAAAGTGACATAAGTGTACACAATACTTCCCAAGACACTCAAACGAAGACATCTCATAAGTGAACTAAGCAAATGACTCACCTTATGTTTATTCCCATGAAGTTTGCCCATCCAAATATGAAATCTCCACTTGAGAACATTCCAGCATAAGTGACTAACAGATTCTGTAGAAGAAGAATGAGAGTACTGTAGATATGAAAGAATGAATACCTTGATAGGACCAACACAAGTAGTTGTAAGTGCACTGTTGTAATGAGTACACAAGACAAGTGAATAGTTGAGAATGAATCCACATACACAAGAAAGGAAGAATGTCAGCCAAATAGAGAAGGTCATTTGAGAAGAAGTGATGAAAGAGTAGGTCTATAAGTAGAATGAGTTAAAGGAACAACAGGGAACATACCTTCTCAACATCTCCTGTGTATATACTCAGTATCAATGCAGGTATAAGCATGAATAGGCAATTGTAATAGAGAAGACCATCCTTTCCCAGTTGCTATATCTTGATTGAGTTCATTCTCATTCCATTCATATTACCTTTGCATCCAATTTCTTCTTCATATACACTCCATTTGCTGCAGTTGCTACATCATTTGCCAGAATGTAAGAGTATCTGTATAGATGAGTGAGGGGAGTCCTGAAGCACTTCCTCTTACCCCAAAGCGTCAAATGTCAGATCATATAAGGCCGCAACCACTGATCCTGCTATCATAAGGAACACTGACAACCGTACTGCATAAGATGCAATGACTCTAAAATAGAATAGTCTATTTGAAATGAGAATAAAAGTAACCCGAGGATCAAGTATTCCAATCCCATCGTCATTGCAATGGAGAAACGACGAAGAACAGTGAACATGGGAAGACTGACAGGGATAGAATGAATATACAAGACATAAAATAGTTGCAACTTGATCATTTGAGTGCCTCCAAGTCCAGTAACCAAGTTGACAATGTAGATGAATGGAAGAGGAAATAACTTTCGGAAGATAGAAACATCGAATGAAGGGATAGTGGCCTACAATAGACAATCATTCATTCTTAGTATGTAGACAGAAGTACCTTTCTCAAGAAAGAGAGAATTCTAATAATGATTACTGTAGATGCCATCTGTCCAATTCCAACGACCAAGAATGAAGGAAATCTGAAAAGAATATCCACACTCATAACATTTACACCTCATACTTACCCCAAATTCGTTAGAAGAATTTTATTGACGAATACAATGACGACAGAAGAAACTCCGTAGAAGATTGCAGAGAGAATTCTGATTGTGAGGGGATGTTCACTTTGAGGGTCACTTCCATTCATCCTATCTATCAACTGAAAAGGACATATTCAATAGAACAACGAGCAAAGAGGATTGACTCCCAACAGAACAAGAGAAACGAAGACACACCACTACTATAATCATTCGGCCATAAGTACAATAGACATACATCAATTCCCATAAAGGCAACTACGTAGCAGAGTCAATCCCAAAGTTCAGTCTGCGATCTCTATCGCGCGGTCGACTCTGACGCATAGAAAGGACCGCGCGATAGAGAGAGAGCGGAGGCAGAATGAACTTTTCTGCCAACATTGGAATAAAAATTGATGATAGAGCTCATTGGGTAAGTAAAGTTATGAAAATACATGGCTTAAAATAGAAAGATTAATCAAAAGATTAACTGCTACAAGACAAAAAGGGGCAGAAACAGTGACACGTATTGATCCTTGAAAGGATCTGCAGATGCCATCTTTACGTGAAATCGCAAAAAGGACAGAGGGAATGTGAAAGGGAGAGGGGGATAGAGTGAGATATTCCGAGAGGCGGATCGAAACCGCTTAATGCAAAATACAATGCTACAAATATAGATTAGAATTTATTGGCACTATTTTATCCTTCCTTTGTACAGTATTGTTGAAATCATTGCTAATTCTAACGTGTTACTACTACCTAAGAATAAAATATGAAACTATTGTCAGAAAGTAAAAAAAGTTAAGGAAAGGAAAGAATGACACAGTGATGAAACATATCAAAGTAGTAAATGCACATGTACGGCAACAAAAAGAATGAAAATAAATGAGTGGCACGGGGATGAAACAACCATTGAGCACCTACGATCACTATTCATTAATCCCATTCGAGGTAATACAAATGAGGATTGAGCAATTAAATATTTTAAAAAGACCATTAAATTATCCCGTATGTCAATGAAGAGTCAATATTAAATGAATATTCAAAAAGAGAATCGAGAAGTTTTGAGAACCTGAAATATTCCACTTATTAGACTGAATCAAATGATAGCTGATACCTTTCAAGGAGTAGAGAATTACGAAGAAAAGAAGTGGAGTCATACATTTGTTGAGTAACTGGACACCATGCCATTAGGGCAATAAGACCACAAAGAGTATGATTCCTGTGTGAGAAAAGGATTGAAATGAGATGATAGACAAGAATAACCTGATTGAAACAAGAACGAAGACTTGGAATCGTCCTTCCTTTCCCAATTGTCCATTTTGACTGATTGTATGTACAAGAGTGAGAGTCTGTTTGATCATTTCCTGTTGTCCTCTATCTAATTGCCTCCATTCTTCTCTTCTTGATACATCATGCATCCATATTGCCGTTTTCTCAATATAATCCCATGGATAGACTCCTCCCCATAATCTTGTTCTCCATGCTTCATTCCTTCCACATTGGAATATACTCTCAATAGCCTCAAGTAGTCCTCCCTGAGTATTCCTTTCATTCCATTTCATCTTCCTTTCCACTTACATTTCCACATAACAATTGTGCCAATTCCGTTCTATTCTGTCCTTGTGTATTAACATGAAGATGTCTAATGAGTCCATTGATTGATTCTCCCACAAACTCTTCCACTTCTCCTGCTCTCATTCCTAATCAATACAATCATACATTGAATAGATAAATAAACTTACTTCCAGAAGTAGTTGAACTTCTTCCAGTCGAGGGACTTCTATCTCTCAATGGAGTTTGACTTCTTGAATGAGCTCTTCTTCCTCTTCTAACGGCTGGTGATGAGAGAACATTCCAATTCTCAAATACAACATACAAAAGGATACCATGAGATAATAGATACTTGTTGTGAATTGTTATCTTCATTGTTAACAATACGAGCAACGAGAAGTCGTTCCAAACTTCCATCCTCTACTCCCTTACCAAACCATCGATTACATGAGAACTCATATCTGATACCCGTCATCTCATTTCGAATAACGATCTAAAGGGAATACTTTTCAATGAAAGAATGAGTGTACAAACATCTTCGAGATACCACTTGGATGGTTTATCAGACGAATGACCAATTCGAACTGTTGACAGAATTCCCAAATTTCTATGCTAAAAATGAATTGTAAACATTGGAAACTATTTGTAAACTGACGTCAAACTTGAAGAATGGAGTGGCTGTCGGAAGATTAATTGTAGGAGTTGAACAGAATGAACCTTCAACAATCAACCAAATGGGAGGTATTCGTCCTCTCCATGAACCAGTGACAACAACTACTTGATATTCCATCTCTGTAACTATCCATTATCATTATCTATTCATTCAACTAACTTGTCTTTGTGAAAGTATTAGTGAAACATCTGAATGATGCAGCATTGAGAGACATTATGTGCATTAAGAACTGTTCCCTCTCCTCTTCTTGTCGAATCAATGCATATCGTTTGTGAGTTTGACTGCAAAAATGACAATTGGGATGAGAATAGGAGATGCGCAAATGATGAGAATAGGAGATACAGTACCCCGCCTGGGTCATATTTTCTTCATGAGCTAGAATACAAGCTCAAAAACAACAATCTACTATTTTTCGTTGGATTCCTCATGCTGACCGACATCGAATACATCCTCATTTTTTCCAAATAATTCCCCCAAACAGTTAAATTATTGAAAAATCCATTATAATTGCAAACTGACTATTTCTTGACTTTCAGTATATCTTAGCGTAGAAGCAAGCTAGATAGTTACAAGCAAGAGGAGTAGAAACTAACCTGAGAAGAGCTGCATTTGATAGCAATGTTTGCAGATGTCTATGCAGTAATCTTCTTTCAAGGGCCAATCTCACAAATGCTCGGGCATATCCCAAATCTGACTTCATTTCAGACATTCGGAGAACATTCCTGTTATGAAAAGATGAATACGAAACAGTGTTAGTATCGTTCGTACTTCAGATCATATGAGATGGAATTTGGAAGTTGGGGAATGACATAATGAGAGTCTGGTGATCTATTTCTACTTCCACTTCTATGACGATGTTCAGTAGAAGTATCTCTCTTCGACTCTCCTCCTCTGTAATTATACATATGTGTACTCATCTTACATAAAGACATTCTTCGCAATTTTGCGAATTTCGCGTCCTTGATAGAAAATCCCATATCTCGTTGACAGGTACGAGTCGAGTATTAAAAATTATTTTTCATTCGAAAATTTTGAGAGAATTTCGCTGTGGGGGGGGGGAACTTTTCCCACATTGTTTTTGGCATGGTCGACCGAAAGATACAGTTTGTCAATGTTAACCTCTCGGTATTTTCTTCAAATCCAATAAACTAACCTCCTGTCCGACCTTCCATTCTTTCGTTCCTCATCAACTGATCCTCTCGAAGGAGTAGTCAGATCTATAATCATATCCTTACTCTCTTATATCTCAAATAAACGCCAAATAATTGCCATTTGCAGTTACTGTACCTAAGTGCATTAAACAATAAGCGAGGGAAGCGAGAAGCGACAATACAACAATCACTAACCACAGACAGAACTGCTCTTCTTGATTGCATTACTTGCTACAGTACTAGTAGCTTCATTGAATCTTCCAATTGCATTCGATAGTACTCCTCCTCCTCCATCCCTTCCTTCTTCATTCTTCATTTCCAATCCACTCGATAACTTCTCTGCCAATGAATTGGCTGCTCTTAGAATGGATGATTTCCAGTCTTCTCCATCTGATTCTCCTTCCAATCCAGCCAAAAGACCAGCCAAGTCTCCCAATTGAGATCGTACTGAAGGACGAGAAGGTTCACGAGTCAATGGAGAAGGAGGAGGAAGAAAGTGATTGAAAGAAGAAGAAGAAGATGAAGTGGTGGAAGAAGTACGATGCATTGGTCGTGGTGAAGGAATAGTAATAGAACCTGTAAGAGGAAACAACACAAAAGACAATGACAACAAACAAAAGAGAATGGGATGGTCTCACGTTCAATCTTTCGACGGAAGAGTTGCCACGCTACGACTAAGAGTACAATCAATAACATGGAAATGAAGCTAGAGGAGAGCAAAGGGAAAGTGCAAGGGGATAAAGAAGGAAAGAAGAATGGAATGGTACCTGGAGCAAGATATGAAGTTGATGAGTTAGAATTGGAGATCGATAACTTGTGACAATCTTCATGTGAAAGGATGAATGACCACAACGATGACTTGCCCTTCAATCGATACTTCGTTCTCAATCAATCAATGATGTACTTGCATGTTTCTTGACATGTCCATGTGCCCATATTCTTTCGAGAAGATCACATAAAGCAGCGACCAAAGTGTTTTCTTCTACTCCACTTAGTACTTCTCCATGTCCTAATTCAACAGCCTCCTTTCCCAATTTCTCCACTAACATTCTCTTCGTTCTCCCTGCATAATAGACAACAATTCCCCTTTCTATTCCATAACAACATACCTTTAGTCTCTTTCAACAGTTGTTCAACGAACTTTGCATTCTGTTGATCTGGAGACTCTCCTGCTATTCCTGCCCCACCATAAGATGAGAGAGGACGAACAGTCTCAATTGTATCTATCCACATGGGAACATTCAATATGATACCTCTACAGTCTTGGGTCTCAATCTGGCATATCTTTGTTTCCACGGGGATGGCATTGGACTCATTGATTCGTGTATCTGTTACATATAAGATTAGAGAAATGAAATATTTTGAAAGGATACTGTAAGTGCTGTCGAGTCCAGAACAGGCCAATAGGAATATGAAGATGAAGTAATTGATGAGAATGAAGGAAGGAGATGAGGAGGAGGAACAACGTAATCCAATTGTTCTTCCCTTCCATTCAATAGTTCCTCTGAATAATTCATATGTAAATATTGAGAAGGTCTGCTCACCAGAATTGGAATTAATACTGGGTGATGTAAGAGATGGAATAGCCAATTCCTTCTCATTTATCTTCATCTCTCCAATCATATCATCAAATCTTGCCACATTTTCATCAGGTGTTACTGTATGCAACAGTTTAGAATCTATGAACGACGCAAACATCTTAAGAGTCTAAATGAGTCATTTGTGTCCCCACAACAATTGTACCTGCGTCTCCAGAAATGCTGCGAGAAAAGGAAGATGAGACTCAGGCTGATCTGCCATGAAACCAGCCTTATCGAATACAACAAGAGAATCTCTTAAATCTATTCCATTTCTCTCTTTTGCCCTTCTTTACCTTGCATCTTCTTCTCTATCTAATGCATTTCCCAATACGAACTGTTCATATGAACAAAATGTACATGTCATCCGCGCAGCAACTATTTCTCTTATTCTGTTGTTCACTCGCATGTCCTGCAAAAACATTTATTTTCTGGTATTCCATTTCAGAAGCTGTTTCGTTTCTGCTTCCTTCCTATTTGTCATTCCAAAAAGAGGAATTAGTCACTTACATGGAAGTATTGCTTGCATTGAAGACTGTCGTAACAATTACTCTTTTCATTGAGTTCTTGTCTGAGAGTGTTGAGTGTACTATCCACTTTGACTCCTGCTCTTCGTGCAATCGCAGTTACTCTACAATCAACAATCATATAACAACTATCTATGTGATGAACAAACCTCGCAAGAGCAGAATTGTTCTGAAGTAGATCATCCAATGGAGAATGTTCCATTCGAGGAGAATCATCAACCAAATCAAATGAACGAGACATTCTCATTCCACTCTCATCTTTACGAACAAAAGAATCAAGAGAAGCCTGTTCAGCAAATCTACAACAACTACATCATATACAACTATCAAATGATAAAGACCTTTCCAAAACAGATTTGATCTCTGCAATAAGAGTTCTGTGTTGGGGGAAAACAGGGAGATCCTCTGCTATTTCAGTTCTTCCTGAATCCACGTCCAAAACGCAAATATTTGACTGAAAAGGATTCAATCATTCATTTCTACATTTTTACAAGTAAAAAAGTTAACTAATTCATACTTGGAATAAGAAATCAGGAGATGAGTCCTCGTATGAGATTCCCATTACATATGGAACCGGAGCCTCGACAAATTTAAGCTGAGCGGATGGGAGAATGGGGACGTATCTAAATGAACGATCTTTACAATAGTAGCAGGAATTAAACTGACGTTAACTGCCATCTAAAGGGAAATGCAAGGGCACAGAGAGATTCACAAACGAGCATCAATTTCGATAGTTCTCAAAAAGGAAATAGAAATCATTCAACTTAAAAATTCACACCTCGGGAACAAATTAATATTTGATGTTCCAAAAGAAATGCTGTGAAGATACGTAGAAATTTTTCAATAGGTAAGAGCTGTAACAATCATTTTTCTTTTTGGACTGTACTTGAAAGTTAATAAAATACCTGAAATAGTGATGACAGTGAATAATCAAAAAATGGTAGTTCATTTGTAGAAGGCCTTTGAGCAACTATAACACTATCCATGAATCTGACCTAAACTTAACCGTGCAACGAGTATTAAGCAATAAAACCTTTAATGTAGTTCCTGCATTTGGTAAAGGGACTTCATTAAGCATCCAGAATATATAACTCTCAACGGGGAGAGACGATAGACCAGATAATATCACCTTATATAGTCCCTAAAGGAAGTACTCTTTCTGGCAACCGCAGATCCGAACCTGAAGAAGATTCTGAGTTGCTCCCACAATGGGAATTCGAGATATCAGACACAATGTTTTGGACCTTAACATAATAATTTTATAATGCGTCCATATAATAGAAACGTGCATGTACAGAGCTCCTTGTGCTCCCCCATCATAATATGAAATTCGCTTGTTGACATTTCTCCTTCCTCTTGGAAGTGTGTGAGTTCCACCAGAAACAGTCCCTGTATACAAAATTAATAATATGATAGAGAAAAAGAAAAACACAGAAAGAGCATTAATGAATTTCGAAAGAAATAAGTGAATAAGGTTATACCAGGAGGAACATGATCCCTAGAATGATTCCTTTCTCCTGATGTCACTTCTCTCACATGTTCCTGTTGCAGTGCAGCCATTGCAGCGCAAACTGCGGTATCCCGAACTTCCTATTATAATAATTAAAACACTGTGAACAGTACTTCAACATACTTCATAGAAGGTGATCGCAGTTCCATTGACTCTCGATCCATCTTCGCGAATGTTCGCAAATGTATGAAATTCAAAATGCTGGGGAACGTTCTTCTCAGTATAGAATCTGAGTCCTTTTGGCATACATAACTAAACAACGGGTCTTTTATGTTTTGGGCAATGTTAACTAACCGAAATAATCTCAGGAGAGAAAGGACAATTGCGCCGCTTCTTCGGATAATAATCTATTATTTTTGGAACGAATGATCTTTGCAATGGAGGTCTAAGAGAGTCAGCAGGAAACATATCAGATGACGTTCCTTCAGAAGAGCTTTCCACCTAAACTATTGATATATAACGGAATAGGTTCAATAATAGAAAATACAGAGGAAAGAACCATTCTGCACTCACCACAAGTCCTGTTTGAGAATCATAGCCTGCTACAACAAAATAATCTATAAGCGTAAGCTGTTCCTCTCGCCCATTCATTATGGTTTGCTAGTCATATGAGTCGCAATCTTCAAACAACAACATTCTTCGAGACCAAAGAGCACTTGAATGATGGCATCGAAAGCCTGAACAAAATGGAAATGAAGAAACAAAAAGTTTTGCACGTATGGCCAAAATATTCGGGAAGGAAATAATGTGAGAATCCAACAGATCTCGTTAACAGAGGAAGTGCACATGTGTTTCAGCACTTCCCAGACGGTCTTGGCACGTTGCCAAAATGCCATACCGTATACTTTTACTAGTTTTTCAGCGGAACGAACAGGCACATCGTTGAAGGAAAGCATGAATTACATTATTTTACACTTTTTACCCATGATCTCATGAGCCAGCAAAAATTTACATAATTGACGTCATTTACCGCAAACGGAATGTTAGAACTGTGAGCTTCTCGTCTTTTCTCTGTGCAATGGACGATTTAGGCGCGGAATGGAAAAACATGCCCCTCATTTGTTGTGAAGATCCTCCACTTCCAAGTGTTTTTGCTTCTTCTCACGATTCCCTTTTCTCGATTGGAGGTTGTTTTGTTTTCCTACTGCTTTTTAATAGAAAGCGTAGAAAACCCGAACGCCGACTCTCTTCATTTTCTGGAATGGGAACATGATGCTGCTCTTGATATAAAACCGGATATTGGTCCATCAGAATCTTGGAATGAATTTTATCAGTCTCTTAGAGAAGGAACTTCTATTCAGGTAGGAATGACATTTGGTGTTTATGTATTCTGATTGTTATAGGAGATTAGTCTTCCGGATCAAAATGAAGTGATAGACGCAGTCATTCCTTTGGTGGATGGAGAAAGAAAAAGGTATTCTGTATGATCGTAGGATGAAGATCTATTGTGTTTTTAAGATATCAACGATTTCGTGAGAAAAAATTCATTTGCGATGAATGTGATCGATGCTTTACTCTCAAACAAAACGTACAGGTGACATTACATGGAGCAATTTGGAATCTTGTAGGAGTGTTTTAGCAACATCTTCTACTATATCATATGAATGGTGGGAAAAAATTGAAAACGAAACGTGGAAAAAGGTTCAAATGCTTGAAATGTGATCAGGTTTTGATCTAGTGGATTAAGTTATTGAAAGCGTTCTTGTTTAGGTATTCAAGTCGTTGGATCTGGCACAGAGACACGATGCTACCAAACATGCACAGAAGACTGCGGGTGGTCATAGGGTCTTTAAATGTGAAGACTGTAATAAGGTAGTTTGTAGTTATATTCTCTTCATTTCTGCCCATTTTAGTATTTTCCATCGAGTTCGGCTTTGAAGGAGCATATTTCCATACTACATCTGTATGTAATCCGCAATTTTTAGAAGTTCTTTTTCTAGGGTGTCTCATATGGGTCTTTTAATGCATTGGTCATGTCTCTACTCTCTGAGGAGCAGTTGTATCCCCGTTTTATAGACGACCGCACCGCTGAGCGTTTGAGTAGAGGAATGAGGAATGCACTAAAAGACTCGCATGCGACACCCTATCATTTTCATTTAAAGGAAAGAACGGCCATTCGAGTGTGAGCAATGCGGACTAAAGTTCGGTCGAAAGGGTGGACTTCGTAGACATTCACAGATGGTTCATGAGAAACATCTATTCAAATGTCCATTTGAAGGATGTCAACATCCTGGATATAAATGTTCAAAGGTAAGCACTTTACTTGGATGATATATTATATCAGTTCTGTTGTTAAGGCCCTGACTGCACACATTCGATCAGTTCACACAAAGGATCGCCCGTATGTTATCAAACTCTATTGGCAATGAATGAAGATAACATTACAGATACAAGTGTATTCTGTGTGAAAGAACATTTGTGAGGAAGAATGATCTACGGACACATGAGATGACACATCAGAGAGTCTCTTCACACAAATGTATATTTTGTGGAAAGGGTCAGTTGATGATTATAGATTGGACATCACATTGTGATGTGAGATAAAGAGAGAGTAGAAGTGTGATGTCTGATAAGTGATGTCTATCCCTTGCAGGATTCAAACGTACTCCAGGACTAAGGGCTCACAGGAAAAGATGCAAGTTGAGAAATGTCAAAAAGGAAGAAGAAGATGAAGAAGAAAAGATTAAAAGTGAAGAGGCAACAAGTGTCAATGAGAATATGGAGAAAGAGAATGATTGGAAGATGAGAGTGAAGGAAGAACCACCTGATGAGTGAATAGAACATACATTCACTTGGATTTGACATATAATACGCATTTGAACCATGTCTTTAAAAAAGATAGTTTTATTATCGGATCTGCACAAGAAGACTTGATTAGTTAAAGTATGCCATGCATGTAAATTGTCGTTTCTTTCATTTCATAACGAACACTAACAATTGATAAAGGATAGATTGTACGTGAGATGTGTAATGAGTGAATGGTGATCTGGCCATGACGATACTTGCCCTCTGCACTCCCTTCCATCACTCCTTTCTCTCCTTTTCTCTCGTCACTTCTACACGTGCTGTGTTCAAAAAGTGCCAGCTGCCTCTTTCTCTATTTGACCATTCATTTTCCTTCCCCCGTTCTTCCCTCTCCAGTTTCATGGTTTCTTAAGCAGTACAGTTCTAGATGTCTTCATTGAACGTGAAAGGATCCTCTCATTTGTTACTCTTAAGGATTGTTAAGGTAGTCCCTGTTTCCGGCCTTTTTTGGTAGAAAGTTCTTCAGAATTCTTGTAGAAGAACGTTGTCAGTATCTGCACAGAGAAAGGTCAAGATTTATGAAAATGCAGACGATGCCATTAAAGATATTCCTGATAAGGTACGATGATGTTATGACGAATCATTTTAAACTCAGCCCCTAATTTTTTTGCCTGTTGAAACATAAGAAAACTAATCAAATATCGAACTCGACCGTAACCCTCCATCCTCAGATGTTGTAGAAAATTTGAGGAAATTGTAAAAAAATGTGGGATCTTCCCAGATCATCCTCAAACAAGAAGCCTAATGAGTGCAGCTCTTTCAGCTTAGTGAGCTCGCTAGTAGAAAAGTTCGTGGCACAGCTCATTTGAAGATTTTTGCGCAATTTTTTTTCTAAAACTTGCAGTGAATAGTCCCATCCGAGTAGTGGTCAGAAATGTTAATTTTTGCTAAACATGACATCATCCAAGGATGAAATGTTGCCAGTAAAGATGCTGCATAAGAATTGTAGGTAATCAATAATGTTATTTTGAGTCTAAACTTCTCGTTGGCGGATTCGGTCTGTGTGGTCTTCCGGAGAAGTTGATAACAGCCCTTGCAAAGAGTGGAAAGAAGGAACTCACCTGCGTCTCCAACAATGCTGATACGAATACGCTTTATATTGTAGTCTAGTGCATGAATGGCTATTGTTGTTATTTTGTAGGAAGTAGCCATACACACGAATCATTACTCACATGAATGAATGTTCTTTAAGGGTGGACAACTTTGGACTTGGACTACTTCTCAAGTCAAGACAAATCAAGAAAATGATTTCTTCGTATGTTTGTGCTCAATTTCTATAAAATGTCTTCTTCTCAGATATGTGGGAGAGAATGCAGAATTCGCTCGACAATATCTCTCTGGACAATTGGAACTCGAATTCACTCCTCAGGTTCTTTTTATATAACCTATGCTGGTAATGTGAAAGGAAAAGAACAAATGTTAAGGGAACATTGGCTGAGAGAATCCGTGCAGCAGGGGCTGGAGTTCCTGCATTCTACACTCCAACAGGGTATAAATGATGAATGGACACATGAAGATGTTGTACATTGAGATACGGTACTCTGATTGAACAAGGAGGAGCGCCAATCAAGTACAGTGAGACAGAAAAGGGAAAGGTTGAGATTGCAAGTGCAGCTAAAGAAGTGAGAAAAGGAGAAGTGATTGAGAAAAAGAATAATCATTGCAGACAAGAGTGTACAATGGAGTCAATTATGTACTAGAAGAGGCCATCTGGGGAGATTTTGCATTGATCAAGGCTTGGAGGGCAGACAAAATGGGAAATTTACAGTTCAGGTTGGGATAAGAGTGGGAATATGTGTAGAGATTGATATGTCATTTCAGACACAGTGCTGGCAACTTCAATATTCCCATGTGTAAGGCTGCCAAGGTGGATGACTCCCCCTTTGGAATACATAATGTGTTTAGGTGACAATCGTGGAAGTGGAAGAGATTGTTGAGAATGGAGAAATGAATCCGATTGATGTTCATGTTCCTTCTATCTTTTGTCATCGTCTTATTGTGGGAAAAGACTACAAGAAGCCAATTGAGAGACCAATGTTCCAGTGAGGAATGACTATTGACTAGTTGAGATAGTTATATAAAGGGAGAATGCCGATGCATCAAAAGATGTCAGTACTCCTGGAGGAAGAAGTAGAGAAATCATTGCAAGAAGAGCAGCACTTGAATTCAAGGATGGAATGTTAGTCACTCATCACTTGATTCATTCCATTCATTTCATTGTAGGTACGTCAATCTAGGCATTGGAATTCCCACTCTTTGTCCCAATTTCATCCCCAAGGGAGTCAATGTTTTACTACAGAGTGAAAATGGAATACTCGGAGTGGTGAGGAATTGGTTGTCTTTTCTCTTAACTCTTATATGCAGGGACCATATCCGAAAAGAGGACAAGAGGACGCTGATCTAATCAATGCGGGAAAGGAGCCAATCACTCTTCTTCAAGGAGCTGCCATATTTGGATCAGAAGAGAGTTTCGGAATGATTCGAGGGTATGTCGAGTATTTTTGCCTTTGCGAGATTCTGACGAGCAAAGATTATCATAATCTCGTAAACGTAATAAAGAGATGGGAAGAAACATTGATTGATTGTAGAAGTCACATCGATTTGACTCTTCTTGGAGGCCTTCAAGTTTCCCAATTTGGTGATCTTGCTAACTGGATGATACCTGTAATATTGACTTTTAATTGTCAATTGAATGATTATTGTGGTTGAGGGAAAGATGGTGAAAGGAATGGGAGGGGCGATGGACCTCGTATCAGCACCCGGAGCAAGAGTTGTTGTTACTATGGAACATACTGCAAAGGGAGGAGAACACAAGATTCTCAAGGAATGTGCACTTCCATTGACTGGAAAGACTGTTGTATCGAGGATTATTACTGATTTGGTTTGTACTTTGATGTATACACTTGTCATTCATTCCATTCATTCATTCAGGCAGTCTTCGATGTTGACAAGGAGAATGGATTGACACTTATTGAGATCAGAGATGGAATTGCATTGGAGAAAGTGGTTGAAAGTACAGGATGCAACTTCCATGTCAGTCTCTTTTTTCTCTCATTTCTCATCATTCCTTAAGGTCTCCCCCGATTTGAAGCCCATGGGTCAATCTGAAAATAATCATTGAGCAAAATGAGATATTGTAACATGCAGTCAGGTCTATTGTAATTTCAATTAGTATTTCCTTCCCGTCTCTGTCCTTTATATTCCTTTCACAAGGATACTCGAATGTTTTTAGTTAGGCCAAAATGTAAGATATAGGATGAAACTAGAAAAATAGTAAATGAAAATAGAAATAATTGTTTGTCTTTCTGCCGGTTGAACCATTGTACCCATTTGATAATACTTGCTTGAGTCTCTATTAGAGAATGTCATTCATTCAACTTGCTCATCTGGTCAGATGCCAAAGAGAGAATGTAACGAATGGTTTCTATGGCTACGCATGGTAGTATTGGGTCAGACATATGAGACAAAGTCCTTTCACATCTCTTATCTCCTCTTTCTCCTCCTTTTCATTAATGTTTTCCAATCACAAGCGAATCTTGTCACAAACTGCAGAGGTTTGTTTCTCTTGTATTAAACATGTGTGACGTGTGTTATAGAGACTTTCTTCACTAAAAATGGGTGGTACGAGAAAAGGAATGAATATGGGAGAAGAGAGGAAGGAATCTAATTCTACTATGCAAGTGAGGATTCTTCCATTCAATAATTATGTACTAATGAGTATTAATGAGACTTCATCAATGGGCACAGATGATGAAGAAGATGTATTTGATGACTTTGGTGGTTAGTATCATTCATATAGTATTGAATGATGGAATAGTTAAGGTACCCTGGGTGAAAGAGTTGTCTTTTCCCTTTCCCCTGAAAGACTACCTTCTCTTCCCATAAGAAACGGTGCTCCTCAACCAGATACACTAAGGAGATTGAGTGAAAGTATCTCAGAATCACTCTTCATGAGACGAAAGTTTGTGTCTATACAATCATTATATCACATTTGTATGTTGAGATCAAATAAGGAAGTTGAGAAGAAGAAGATTGAACCAGTGAAGGAAGAAAAAGAAAGAGTAGATGAGACAAAGACAACGAAGGTATGGAATGAAATGAAAAGGAATGAGACAAGAGTACAACACAGATTCCTTCTCCCGTCAGTTCTGTTAATTCATTCTCTTTTGACGGAGAAGAAATTGAGGAAATAGTTGAAGAGACAAATATGAGTGAAATAAGTGAGAGAATGAATGCATCAATATCTTCATCGCCTCCCTCTCGTTCCTCATCATCATCTTCTTCTTCTTTATCTTCTCCATCTGATAGAAAGATTGATAGTACAGTATATTCACAGTCTTTCTCCTCATCTTTGGATTCCTCATCTTCATCGTCTATTTCATCGAAGTCTTCTAATTCCCTATTAGTTGCCCCAACTACAGTTATCCCCTCTAGTTCACCCATTCTTGCATTTAGTAGCAAGGAAACTCAGACTACATACAGAGAAGTAAATAGGAAAGAAGAATTGAGCCAGACAAGTAGTAGAATGGAAGGAATGTACAGTATTGGAGAGGGGAGGGAGATGAGATGTGGGAATCATTCCAAAGTCACTCAAGTTCTCATTCAAAGTCAACTATTATTAAGAGAACAAGTAGAGAGATTACGTAAAGTTATTGAATTGGATGAAAGAATTGCTAATGAAAGAAAACAGGGCATAATGAAGAGTATCACAGGATACAAAATGTTGAATAAACTCGAAGCAACTCAAAAAGTTTGCGAATATTGTGGGTGATCGATAACTTGTACACGTTGCTATTGAATCGTACCGATAAAGTCTGCTTATCACTACTGCTGTTGAAGCGAAATTTAATGAATTGCTTGCATTCGTGCAACGAAGTTATCTCAAATGTTCTCTTCTTACTGCCTTTCAAAGTGAGGAGGCTAGATTGCGTACAGAACAACCTTCACTAAAAACAGTTTTATTCGGTTTTTATGAAAGGATAGGGACAGGATAGGAGCTCCTCCTCACTTTGACATTTGCGCCAGAATGGTGAGATAGACTGATGAACAGAAAGAATGGGCATCTGTCAATTACACCGTTATGGCGCAAATATCCATGGCGCTGATCTTCCACACCGATGATAGAATGTGTATGTTGATTTTGTAATCGTTAAGAGTGCCTCTTCCTAGTTCAGGGTTGCTTTCGAGGAATATCATTCTCTGTTGATTCCTTTCTTGTTTATCTGTGTACAACAGAACTGATTCAGATTTCGATATAATTTCCCTATTGTAGGAGGATGAGATCATTCTTGGGTGACCAAGAAAATGGACGAATAATGTTGGTTGTTGGGGGATTGATACTCTTCAAAGTGTTACTCTACAATACGTATTCGTCGACAGATTTAGAGGTGAGTGAAATAGACAATGCAAAGGAAAAAGTGAAATTGATAGGTTCATCGTAATTGGATGGCTATTACACATAATTTGGCATTGGTGAAATGGTATGTAGATGCGACTTCGGAATGGACACTCGATTACCCTCCCTTCTTTGCTTTCCTAGAAAAGGTTACAACATTTAGATTCAAAATGAACTGATGATGCAGGGAATGGCTGAGGTTGCATCGAGAATTGGAATGCAAGACATTCTATTACTACAGAAGGAATCTCTATTCAATCAAAGAGTACTCTATGCAATGAGATCTTCCGTTCTTTTACTTGATACCATATATGTACTGATGACACAGTGAAGTATCCAATTGTCTTTTCTCAGTTATGCATATGCGCAATAGTTCCCACTTTTCTGCCATCTAGACATGCATTTATGCCTGTCTTTCTTCTTCTTGCTACTCATTCCAGTCTCATCCTCTTGGACAATATTCACTTCCAGGTAATGTACATTGGCATCACAATCATTTATGTATCATACTTAGTACAATTCGTTTTTGACAGCCTTCGTACTTCTCTCCATCTTCCTCATGTGCCGTAGACAGTATCTTTTGGTGAGATTTCAGTATCCCTAACTTGTAATTTCTTCTTTTTTGAGGGCGCCTTAGTATTTGCACTACTTCTCAACTTAAAGCACATCTACATGTACTATGCACCTGGTAACACAACAGGATTTATATTATTTGAATAAGAGAAATGTGACATGAAGGATACGTTGCCATTTACCTTCTCTACTACTTCCAATTGTATGATATTACAGTTTGTGTAATTGCCAGGAATATCATGAAAGGTTTGAGATGATGCATGATAATTGTTGATTGTAAATGTTGAGGATTCATTCTGTTACTGTTTATCGTTGTTCCTTTCATCATTTCGTTCGGTCCATTTGTGTACATGGATGGTCTCGATGGCCTTTCTTCCATAATATCTCGACTCTTTCCCATTCAAAGAGGACTCACTCATTCATTCTGGGCTCCCAATGCATGGTCTCTCTACAATACAGTAGATCTCATTGCAAACAAGTGAGCATTGTCTATTGTTGTTGTAATGAAATGATGTTGAGATTGTGTGGTGTATCAGGATTAGAATTGGATGTTCCTGTATACACACAAGGATTAGTACAAGTGAGGAGGTGCAAGAATGAATTAGATAATATTTCAATTAGGAATATTCACATACATTTCTACCTACAATTGGTGTTAGAGGATCTCTTTTGTGTATTATTGTGTCTCTTAGTCCTGTCTTCATTCTTCCCTTCATTAAAAGAGGAGATAAACGAGTGAGAGGTGAATATCTCTCATTATTTGTCCATCATATCGATTGATTGAGATGAATACAGTATCTCCACTCATCCTTGTATTCTTCTCTTCCTATCTGCTTCTTCCTTCTTTCTCTTTGGATATCATGTACATGAGAAAGCGATCATTCTTCTTCTCTTTCCTATGATTATTCTCACTGCACGGGTTAATATTCATTTGACTTGTATTTCCATATTCATTCTCTATAGTTCGCTGTATTCTCTCCTCTTCTCCTTGATCTTACTCTTGTATCTTCATCTTCTCTTTCTCCTCTTCTATTCACAACTTCTGAATTGCCTCTCAGACAGGCTTTCTACATATTCCAAGTCAGTTTCTTCCTCTTTCCATTCATTTTGTATCTTCTCATTCAGATCACATCAACTATTCTCTTCGTTGTCAAAATGCACAAATTGCCTTATGGGCAGTTCATTTCTACCACTCGACACTTCACAATTGTCTATCTCTTCATTCTGGATGTGTACAGTTCATACATACATACGGTACATAATGACACGTTCTCATTTCATATTCCTTTTCAGTGGCTCTTCCCAACCTCCATGCCTTTTCTTCCTCTACTCCTTATTTCTGTATCAAATGCACTTATTCTTTTGTGGATCTACTTGCGGACTCTCTTGATAGTCTATCCCTTTATACAGATCTATCTTGCTAAAAGGGATTGTATTCGTACCGTGAGTAGAATGACCAAACTGACCTGTCATTTCTTTCATAGGAGATGCATTACACAAATGGAAGTGAGAGTATCAAGTACATAATGAGTGAAGATGAAGTGAAGGTGGGTCAAGGGATGTCTGTCATTTGTCTCTATTGTCTATAGATTGTTGCATCGGCTGATATGGCATCTCTTGCTCATGATCCCTCACTTGCTGCTGTTGCTATAGTCTTCTTTGACTATCAAACAGGAAATGTATGTTGAGATGTTCTTCTCTTCTTCACTCTTCACTAAGATATTATATACTGCCCGTGATATAGTTATCCGTGACATTGACTACATTCCTCATTTCTTGGCTCTTTCTGAGTCTTCATATGTCGCTCGTCTTCTTCTCAATACAATTCATAGTAAACCTGAACTGACTCCTCAGATTGTATTATGTGATGGTAATGGTCGATTCCATCCACGGAGTGAGTCCTTCTTCATCCTTTCTCAAGTAGATTCCCTTTTAAGAGTTTGGATTAGCCTGTCACATATCAGCATTGACTGGAATAGCAACAGCTGGAATATCTAAGAATGTTGATTGGGGAGTGATTGGTGGAGAGAAAAGAGTTGATATGGAAGAAAGAGGAAGAAAGATCATTTCATCTCTTCCTCGTTCACTTGGATTCACTCCATTTGATCTATTCCTCCCTGTAACTGCCAATATTGTCACTCTTCCTAACACGGCTTTTCGTCAATTTGTGTCTGCAGGATTGGGAGTCGATCTAAATGTCAGCCTTTCCTCATTCACTCTTGTTAGGATCAAAGACATTTGCGCCACAATGGTAAAATGGACAGATGTGCCGTCATTCACTGTCTATTTGACTATTATGGCGCAATTGTCCATATGGCTCGTGACTCTTGTTATTGCAGTTGGCCACACATATTCTTCTTCATATGCACTCGTGTGGTGTTCATCCAATAGCTGAAGTAAGTCTTCCTTTCTCTTTCCCATTTCCATTACATTTCAGGCTGATTCAGTAGCCCGAGTCCTGTGCAGACAATTTTTGCAGTGAATGTCTTTTCTCTTCCTTCTCACATTCGTTGGTTCGTATTGCCTTTCTTTCAATTGCCTCTATTATTTACTTATCATGTCTCCCCAGGGCTCAGCTTTAATTCGTTTTGTGACACTCTTCTTCATCGTTATGTATTTGCGGAAATGGTATCTCTCGGGCTTTTCGTCTATTCCTTTCCATTTGGGAGCTCATTTCTCAATCGTGTAAATTGTCAATGTTTGAATCGTGGACAGTAAATGAAGTTATGACTCAATTCTACAAGGTTTACTGCATCGCCGTCAAAAATAGTGAAGTTGTTCACATTTTAAGATATTTCATCTACTAATTGACTGTGGTTTGTTTAGTGGCACTTTACGGTGGGTGAAAAATCTCCCTACAGACTTGCTAGCCACATTGCTTCAATTTTCTGCCTGACTTATTCAGCTTTTGTATTTTCTTCCCTTGCCAGTAAATAACCGTATCGAATCCGTTGTGATCATAGGTGTGAATATTGTATTTTTACAAGCAAATTGTTGGATTCGAGCTCTTGTTTCCTTCACAACTCAAAAATAATTCGACACGAAACCGATAAACAAAAATACAAAAAATTGTGCTTCACGGTTAGACAAATAGCAGTATTTCAAAGCTCCACACTTCATGTTCCTACAGTACTGGGTAATCAATAATGCGCATGCAAAACTAATCGATCGATTAAAAACCCACCGTAACCATTTTGTCACTGGCATGCGCGCCGGTGGTAAATTCGATCAGAGGCTTTGTTTTTACACGCGCAAATAGTATTAGAATTGCTATCGTTAGCCACAAATGAATTTACTTCATATTGCATCTTGCGTCTCTTTTTTCAATGGAGATACTTGTGAATTTCAGATAAACATCCTTGTCGTATAAGCGGAAGCAGTTTCATTCCCCTGCTAAATGTTATGTGAGTTCATTTTATATTTAACCATTCTTCGTAATGCCATATCCTTTGTTGATTGGCGGACTTGCATCTCATTTGGCTTTCGGTACTCGTTGTGTGATAAATGGACGCAGCTCGAATTTCCGCTGTAGAATTGGAAAGACCGCCTGGTGTCTATAAGAAAGTATCGTTTGAGAAGAGAAGAGATT
The DNA here is from genome assembly GCA_014805445.1 of Diplogasteroides magnus. Taxonomy (NCBI): domain Eukaryota; kingdom Metazoa; phylum Nematoda; class Chromadorea; order Rhabditida; family Diplogasteroididae; genus Diplogasteroides; species Diplogasteroides magnus. The sequence continues at coordinate 27,998 of JACMIF010000105.1, read as the reverse complement.
GAGGGTAGGGTAAGACCTCTCCAGTAGATAAATGCAAGTACTTGTGCACATTATTTACGAGGCAGGCTGCCGGCTCCTTGTAGGAAATACTTGTCTCTAATGGTCATAACTTTGCGGAAGTCGCTTGAAATTATTCTCCAAATTCGGGGTCTGATTGACAGACGACTTCCGGACATTTTGGAATTGCTCATAGCCAAGAATGGGGACAAAGATTACGGTAAGAAGAGAGAGCAAGAGCTGAGATGGGTAAAGAGGCTTGAAAGGCAACGACAACTGTGGGCTGAGCTCCTTTTAAATGCATGTTCATCATGAACCAAAATGACAATTGCTTCAGCTTGAGATGCTTCTTGTGTCGTCCATTTCTTGAGAAGGATGTTGTATTCATATGATCTCCTCTCACTTTCCAGTCTAAAAGGGACACATTGCTAATTCGTTCAAGTCTCGCTCATCTAACTTCTTCCCTCGGGCACTTTTGCTTTCTCCAAAGTTGTGGTCGTCCGCGTTATGAATTTCATTTCCATGCGTAAAAGTAGTTGTTGGCTTCCTTAAGTGGAATTGGACGTGGATATGAATCTCTTCCTATATCCGTGTTCAAATCCAATCTTATGGAACATAAGGTCTTCACATGGCTCCGAATGCCGTTAAACCCAATCCAAATGCAATAGACTTCATATTTGTTCATCCCCTTTGGACTGCCGTTCCAAATATTTTGAGGTTGTGTCGAGTCTCAGCTATCACTGTCAGCACGAATTGTTTTCCCCGCTCATGGCTTTCATGAAATGCGAAACCTCGCGTGAAAATGCCAATTAAAATGGATTCGATATACGTGGCATGGTCGCTTAATATTTCATGTCTCGACATGGTTTCTAGGCTTCGAATTACGGCAGAGAGGGGGGGGGGTGACGGGAAAAGGGGGAAGAAGGGCCAAGACACCCCTTTGTCATACATTTCATAATGAAGTACAGAATGTAAGTCGTCTTTGTGTGTAGCCAATCTGCTAATAGAATGGCAATTGTGTGTATGCTTGTACTCCATCCCCTTCAACCTCCCCTCCCCCTATTCCCCTCTTCTTCTTCCTTCTCCTCCTCTCTTCCCATTAGCAACAAAACTCGTGAATTATGCAACCAACTTGGACATTAAAACATTTCATTGCTGAGAAATTGAATTGAAGCCCGAATGTCTCTGCGGAATTGCCGCCAACTAGCCTATCAAACGACGTGCACGCGACCTTCTCTGCACTCAGACTCATACTGTCTTACATAGATGAATTGACTCCCTATGAGAGACTAATCCCAAGTTAAAATAGATGATTCTCTCTTGTTTCGTATGTCATCCACTTGCCTCTTAATCCGTTTGCGCACCTTCCAGATATGCTAAGAGACTTCTCTCTTCTTCCACCGCACGGATTAGCATTTTAAATATGCAATTAAGGCATGGAGCAAGCGAATCAAGTGGGACTCTACTTGTGAATGATCTTTCTTCCTCTATCATGTGTTCTCTTTTGTGGTATTAGCAGTTGACAGGATAGTGATTGGAGATAGAAATGAACGTGTGTTTCTCTCTCTCTCTCTCTCTCTCTCTCTTGGGTTGACATTCTTTTTATTTCTCTTCCGTCATTCATTTGATACACACGATGTCGCAGTTTGCATAGCACTAAGGTCTGTATGTGACAAGGACGCAAATGGTTGAAACTAAGCCAATCTATGAAGAGGGTTGTAGATGGAAGAATCAACGATCTCACTCAACTTCAACTTACTTCTTCTTCTTCTTCTTCTCTCATTTCATCTCTCATTTAAGAATCTCTGCAGTTTCCACTAACGAAAAACCGAAAGATACTGTCTCACTGGTGCGAGTTTAACTTGTCGATAGACATAGTGTAGATAGTTATGGGTGACACATTCTGCAGTCTTGCTTCATTATCTATGTCTTTTTTGTTCAAGGCGACCTCATGCATCCTCTTCACTTCACTCAACTCAACTACCCCACATTTTGATTTCTTCTGCATGACCACTCATCTTACTAACTAAAACTTTCTCAAGCGTGTCAAGTCCACTTCGAAATCTCATTGTTGTTTTGCCAAGGACCGCCTCCTTAGTCTCCTTCTTCCATTACTAACCCTTCCTTCTTTCATTCGTTCTCTTCCAATTTCAGAGTCCTTTTCCCCCTTGGCTATGCCTCCCTCTACCGTATTCCATCCCTCCCCTCATCCTCCTTTTGTCAAACGAGGGAAGCATTCTCTATCTCTCTATCGTATGAATATCAATTTGACTGCCTATGTCTCGTATCCTGACCCTGACCTGTCCCTCCAATAGGCAACATTGCGCCATTCTCCACTTCGCACTCTCACAACACATAAATATGAATTGTATGGTCAGTTGACATCTATCTATTTCTTCTTCTTTCACTTTACATCATATCCGATTCCCTCCAGGTTTCCCCTTTGAAACCTTTCTCATTTTGAGTCTGTGTCATTGGAGATTCTTCAATTATCTCATGTAGTGTCATTTGGTATGAGAAAGAAGTGATAATTGTCTGATTAATGAAATGGTCATGTTGTTGGTAGTTGACCCTTGACCCTTTTGAGTATTACACTCTTGCAGTCTGTACTGTCCCTCTCCCTATGACCTCTTCCCTTCACTGTTTCAGTCCTTCTCTTCTTCCTCAGCCCCTTCCACTTTCTTCATCTCTTATCTCTCCAGCACTTGAAACACATTTCATTGTGTAAATAGGCGAAAAAGCGGAGTGAGAAGAAGCAAAGGAGAGGATGTTTGTTGCAACAGGGAACACTTGTCTTCACTCTTCACTCAATCCCTCTATCACTGCCCTCATCCTATCAACGCAATCATATATCTATCATTCCCTTTCCCCACTACCATACCAAACTGTCATCTTTTTTTCATTTTCTCTTATTCTCATGTAATCTCATCATTTTTTGTGTGTGTAATTAACCCTATGGATTGACCATCTCCTCTTCCCTCAAACCATGCCTATCGTTTTGTCTCTTTCTCTCATCTCTCTCCTCTTCTCACTATCTATTCATTCATTCCAGATAGTCGTTCTATTTGCATTCTGTTCTGGCTGTCGTTATGTGTACTTTTGAGATCTTTCTCATATGTGACCTCTTTTGGTTGGAGATGACGAGTCATCCCCTGTCCCTTCATTCGAGTCATCCACATTAAATTAAATAGAGTCAAAAGCAAACAAATAAATATAGAAAAAACATATCAATTCAATTTTATTTCGCGTCATCCGATGTTTCTTCAATCGATTCACACCCTGTCGCTTCATTCGAGTCATCCCCTGTCCCTTCATTCGAGTCATAGTCCTTTTTGTTCAAATGATCACAAGGACCGCGCAAACTTTGAATGGCGGAGATGCTTTGATGTATTTGACAGAAATGTTCTTTAGCTCATGTTGAGTGTTATCTGATTGAAGTGAACATATGTTTTGTGACCCTTCTTCATCCCTATGCATACTCTTTTTGTCTATTCCATATGGTCACTCTCTTTCTCAACTGATTGCCACAAGGAACGTCTCTTCTCCCTCTCCCTCCATTTACAGTTTGTGTCTCAGTCTCCAATATCCCCTTGATGCCTTCTCTCACTGTTTGAAGAGTTGTCTTCTTCTCTTGCAGTCATTTCATCCATTCATCAATCAGTACCTTGTTCTTCACTCATTGACTCCATCACGTACACCGGTCGTCATTCTTTTGAGATATGCGTAATAATGGGTAGTGTGGATTGGTTGAATGCTGTGAGTAGAGAGTGGCTATTCTGGTTTGTGGTCGAGTTTAGTGTTGGACTCTTCTCTTCTACTCTCTGCAATCCCTGTAAATAGTGATTGGATAGACATACAAGGCGAGTCTTTCTATCCATTTGACACTCCAAACCATTAGTAGTCCTTATCAAAGATAGTGCTCATTTACACTGAACACCAATCATTTCTCGTCCTCGTACCATCCAAGTATCCACTTGTCATTGTCTCATCCACTGAGATGTTGAGTGGATGAAATGGCTTTACTACTTTTCGTTGTCTGACTGGTATACCCAATTATCCATTTGGACGTCCTTCCCTACATCCGGTTACATTGTTTTCCTTCAATTATACATATAACTTGGAAATTCGTCCAGTTCCAATGGTGGTTAGATAGTGAAGGGAATGAGAGATTGAGAGAATGGGATAGATACCACACATTGGACATTGTATGAGCAAGTTAGTGTCACTTTAGCTTCCACTAGAAGATTGCTGTAACTGGAAGTGACTACTCTCAATCATTGCGCAGTCCTTTCATTCCCCCACGCAGTAATCATCACTCGCTCCTTTTTTAACTGCTCTTCCTTGATAAGAAATTATATGTTATGAAGTGTTTGAACTGTGATATGAATCGTATTACAATAGTTGGTTGCATACTTTCATTCTCATGTCCTACCGTAATCATTCAGTTGAGATGCTTAATTCGGAACAAGATGCATTTGATCTTCAAAAGGCACTGATGCAGAATATGGATGCAGTGAGTGTGTATTCTCTTGTTTGTATCAATTGTGCATGATTCCAGAATGGTATTCCTCAAGGATATCTCTCTCATTTGGGCCTTCAGTCTTCTGACCCCTCCCCTTCTGAATCTGCCCGTTCAATGGATGAAAGTATTTTGAATGGAATGTTAAGTGGACTAATCAATCCTCAATCAGTCTCCAATATTCCATAGTAAGTCTTCTTTCCTCTTCATTCCATGAGTACTTGCCTCTCTGTCTGTTTTGACAGTTCCTTTACATAATTGGTAATGTCTAAGAAAAGACTTCTCTTTCTCTCACTCTACTACCATCTATTCGATATCTTTCAGTATGGTCGATCCTCAAATAACAGCTCTTCTTGAACATATGTCTGCAATGCAGAATCCCTTTATGCCTATTCAACCTCTTCCTGGTCTTGCATCAAATGGTCAATCCCCAATGAAGAACTCAAGGGTCAGTTGACATTACTCCTTTGACAGTTGACATTACTCCTTTGACAGTTGAGCATAATGGGATGATATCAGTTAGTCTTATCAGGAGAGTCCATTTCACCTTGACAAATTTTGAATCGTAAACTAATCTGGAGGCACACGTCCTTTTTGTAGTTGGGTACATTGATTGTGATAGAAAAGAGTCTCCCTTTTTGTCTTCCCTTTATCAAACCATTTAAGGAAGCATATTGTGACTTATGTGACAAGAACTTCTGTAATCGATACTTCCTTAAAAGTCATCGACTCAATAAACATGGAATAGATGATGGAGGAAGTCCTGTGAAGGGAAGGGGAAGTCCAATAGGAACAGGTGAGGAGGAGGAGGAGGAGGAGAAAGAATGAAGAAGATTGAGAAGGAGATGGACAAGGAACATCAGTTATTGTCAGAAGTGAAGTGGAAAGAATTGAAGGAGCACCTGAAAAGAAGATCAAATTAGAGACTGAGAATGATGATTCGAAGTAATTATTTTGTTTATCTTATATGTGTCATAAGACGGTAATCTCTCAAGTAACTGATCATTTAGTAATAAGATACCATTGAATCAGCTGTGCCCATTATGATTGGTTACCGTTTTTGAATTGTATCCAAATGGAAAGCAATCAAGGAATAGACACCTGTCTCTTCATTGTTATTGATAGGAGTATAATAGTGTTGATATTAAGGGTTCTACTTGATTGTCTTCTATCCAATTCTACTTCAATCTGCGATGAGTGTTCTCTTGAATGTAGTAATCCAATCGGTCTACTACATCACAAGGCTACAGTACACAGTGGAAAGACTGAAGGAGACATACAGTTAGTCAATGAATAGACAATAGAAGACAAGGGTCAATTGAGGAATGGAGTGAAGTGTCCTGATTGTGATTTGGTCTTTGATTCACCCGCTCTTCTTACTCAACATTCACTTATTCTACATGGTGGAATAGGCAATATTTTGGGTATGCTGACAGCAGGTTGTCAATGAATGCAAGAATGAAGAGTGAATGTTACTGTTGAGGACAGCCATCTGCCCCTTTCCCTGCTGGACTCTTCATGCCCTCTCCTATGTCATTCTCTCCAATTGACACTCCTACAGGCACACCATGTCAATCAAAGGTCACTCCTGCCAAGAGGAGCTACTCATCAGCTGGAAAGAACTACTGTGATGTATGCAACAAGGAAGTATGTAACAAATACTTCCTGAGGACACATATGTTGAAGGTGAGGGAAAGGGAAGGGGAACAGACAAAAAGGGATATTCAGATGCATGGAATTGTCATTGATGAGAACAAACCTGTTATTGCTAATATAGACACGAGAGAAAAGGAAAGGACTGGAGAACTATCATTCAGGTATCACTTCACTCACAGTACTCCATTCCCTCTCACTTACAGTACTCCATTCCCTCTCACTTACAGTACTACATTCCCTCTCACTTACAGTACTCCATTCCCTCTCACTTACAGTACTCCATTCCCTCTCACTTACAGTACTCCATTCCCTCTCACATACAGTAATACAATCGAT
>JACMIF010000104.1:50817-63837 GCA_014805445.1 Diplogasteroides magnus | reverse complement strand
TCATCGAAAACCAGAAAAAAAGTTCGCGCAGGGTACTTCCAAAGCCAAATCAGGACTGCGCCTGCGGCGCAGTCCGCGATTTTTGTATTATTTCGAACATCGAATATTTGATGGAGGATTTTGAGCAAAGGAGCGTAAAATGCAGAAAACACGTTCAGATAAGAAAATAATGGTTTATTATGGAGAGTAAATGCAAGCGTAATCGCTTCTCACAATCAAACAAATACGGCCAAGTATTCATTGACAACATTATAGTGAAGGTAAATGAAATCCCAAAGTTCATTTTGCCTCCTGCTCTCTCATTCGCTCCGTCATCTCCAATTCATAGGCACGACCGCGCGTTGGAGAATACTGGATGACGGAATGAACTTTAGGATTTCATTTGCCTTCACTACACCATTACATCACGGCAATTCCTGGCATTTAGGTGGAAGTTCTTGAAATATCGATGAGTCTTCATTGGAAGCAGTCATGTCTTCGAACCAATATTCGATTCTGTATATCGGACTGTCTCGAGGGAAGAAGTACTCCCATCCATAGGATAAACCTAAATAAAATACGTTTTGTCAGGTTAATATTAGTGGTTCTAATTCGGTGGAAAAGCGCATTTTTCATTCTATAGTTCCCGCGGAGCGATCGTCTCTACGTTCGATAGACAAGCGCTCCGCGGAAAATTGAAGAATGAGAAATGCACTTTACTACCGTTTTATAAACACTAGACATGTACATTTGTCGTGAGCATACGGTGTCTTCAGTATTCTGAAAGCCGTCATGGAATGCAAATAAGTGCTAAAATGAAGTTGGCGTTTGACGCAGTTTGGGTTCCTAAGCAGTAACAAAGGGAGATTTCTCATCTCTGAGATCCTAACGATTCTAAAATGAAGACAATCGACAACTATCGTTTCGATAGACGAAATGATGTAAGATGTTGGCACGCAACCATAAAACAGCGGCGTGTGTCACGGAACACACAGTGCTTACATACAGAAAATATAATGTAAGTCAAAATGTTGGATTGCCATCTGCCAGTTTCTTTGTAGCGAAACTATCATCAGTGACAATTCTTTTTCTGTTAGTGGTACTGTACCTGTCTTCCTGTTACTGTATGCCATTACAAGTGCCGGATGCTCTCCCTCCACTATGGCGTCAAAGGGTGGTTCTCCTTCATGTACATACACCTCAAATCTTATATTTTCCTTATTATTTATGCTATAACACTATTAATACTAATAATAAGGTGTATTATTAGTATTAATACTTATAACACTATTATTAATACTATTAATACTATACCAGATCCGAATCGAATTCCAAAGTACATACGTCTATTCTTAATAATAAATCCTGGTGAGAAATTGTCGCTGAGGAGCGTTAGACAACCGCTTCAAATGAACGAGTTAAACAAAATGTACTTTGCGATTCCATTCGTATCCGCCATTTTGAACTCAACACCAGAGACCGTAAATCCCCCAGCAATCGCACATCGAAGTGCATTCGCTCTCTATGATTCTGCAGCGAGTGGTTGTCTATTAGCTGAAAGAGACACCCTCTCCGAGAAGAATTGAAGAGAACGAATGCACTTAGATGTGCTATTGCCGTGGGATTCGCAGTCTCTAGTCAATTCTGGGCATCGTAAAATAAGTACTTCATTTGTCGTCTCTTCTCTTCGGCAAGCGGTTGTCTCTAATAGTGAAAGACGACCGGTACCCGAAGAGTAGAGACGACAAATGATGCACTTATTTTCCGAAAAGCGATACCTGCTCAAGACTCACCCAATATAGCTTCCCATCGATCTCCAACTGCTCCGCGTGTGCTTTACGTGGAAGTTTGACGAGTCCGAGACTGAAGTGATGAGTGCTTAGTGAATAGTATTGTTTCTAAATCGGGAGTAGAGTGCATTCGTTTGTTGTCTGATTCCCGAGGAGAGGAGTGGTTGTCTCACTCAGGCAATAGACAACAGTTCCTCGTGAATTAGACAGCAGACGAATGCACTCTACTCCCGATTTAGAAACCCTAGTGAATAGGATGTCGTATTGGTAGTTAGTGTTTTAGCTTTCGGGATATACTTAATTAGTATCTGTGAAACATAACTGAATGCACACACAAACTGTCAGCCCTAGTAAGATTATGAGAATTTAAGCCTTTCAAGTCGTGTTAAAGTCAGAAGCGCGTCGTGGACATTTGCGACATGATGGAGAAAGGGACGGCCGTGAAATTATGGCGCATCTCTCAATTGCACCATATTGGCGCAAATGTCCACCGTCTTCCACCCTTCCGATCTCTTTCGTTCTTATTCACCTGTGGAAGAAGGCGTTGTACCCCATTCCATCGATCTTGGCGCACTCGGTAAAGTCCTGAGTGCAGTAATAAAAGTTAATGCTTTCGATAACAGATAGGGAACGACTTTTGGAACGCGTTTGCATTTTCAGAACCTGTGCTCTTGGGCGAGCGGTTGTCTATCATTCGTTGGTGTGAACCATTCACTAGGGTTTCTAAATCGGGAGTAGAGTGCATTTGTCTGTTGTCTGATTCACGAGGACAGACGAATGCACTCTACTCCCGACTTAGAAACCCTACCATTCACCAATGCGGTAAGACAAAAAATATGCAAATTCGTTCCATAAGTCGATCTATAATATGAGATACTTGGGTGACGTTATACGCGTATGATGCAAACACGAAGAGTGAATATTGAATGTTCGGGGCGACGCCCATCTGTATAATGTCAATCGTGGAAAGTTATCAATGAGAGTGATAGTACCTGGACAAAGAGCTTTTGCTGCACGGCCAATTGAATCCACTTGATCTCAGTGGATTGCATCTGAATGAATCTGCCATGCGCGTCGTTTAGTGCATTCGTCATGTCTCCACTCTCTGAGGAGCTGTTGCCTCTGATTTTTGGAGACAACCGCTCCTCAGAGGGTAGAGACACGACGAATGCACTAAACGACTCGCTTGCGACACCCTAATATCTGCCATTTCCCCCATTACGGCGCAAATGTCCATTGTCTTTCATCCAATCCTCACATCGAATATGATTTCATTTCCATTATCCGATAGCTTTCTGTACACAGTAACGTTGCCTGTTGTCTTCGTCCTCTGCGAGATGCTGTAGTTAAAGAAGATTTGTTCATCCCGCAATGCTTCTGCTTTCTCGGCTCAAAGGAGAAAGGTTACTATTAGGGTGGGCAATCCAAGCAGAAGTTCACATTTCTGTCGTCTGTTATTCTCGGAGCGGTTGCCAATCACGTGATACAGACAACCGGTCCGAGGGAATTAGACGACAGACATGAGCACTTTTGCGTGGATTTCCTACTCTAGTTAATGTGCATTAGTGAAGTGGACTAGGCATCGGATTTCTTAAAATAAGTGTATCATTTGTCGTATCTCCTCTTCGGCGAGCGGTTGTCTATCACTCTCAGAGACATCGGCTCGCCGAAGAGGAGAGACGACAAATGATGCACATATTTTCCGAAATTTTCCGAAAAATGCGATGCCTAAAGTGGACTAACCCGCAGTCACTGAAAAGACCACTGCCATCACTCCGAAGGCGAGGAAGAGCAGACCGAGAAGAATTCGAATGGTGAGGGCTAGACACTGAAGATTAGGGTGTCGCATGCGAGTCTTTTAGTGCATTCATCATGTCCCTACTCTCTGAGGAGCGGTTCTGTATGCATTTTATAGACAACAGCACCGGTGAGAGTAGGGACATGACGAATGCACTAAAAGACTCACATGCGACACCCTACAGAAGATCCAAATGAGTGGGGGAATTTCACAGAGAAAGTTTTGGGAGGACGAGTAAATTTCTTTGATAGATCTTGCTAGAAAAGATATAAGGGAATGGGATTCCTCTTCGACGACCTATGAAATAGCCGAGATCGTTGCATTTTCTCCCAACTTCCATTGGGATCGGTCGGACTTTTACAAAAGAACTCCACTGGAATTCCCCCCCCCCTCCAGTGCCAAGATGAAAAGACTTACAGAGAACGTTCCGCTCTTGTCGATGAGTGACACGTTGCTCCCCCACTCTTCCTCCTCCTCACTACAGTAGTTTGTGGATGAGAATTATTGAACAGATGGAAAATCTCCAATGTCATTCCATCCCTCCATCATGCGGTCGTCTCTATGCGCGAGGTACGATCGCACGATGGGGGGCACAGAGAGATGGAATGCACTATTTTAGTCGTAATGGCAACCCTGGTGTCGCTATTGGAACTTTACTGACAGCCGTTCATTCCTAGCCGTCTTATTTCTTTCCAAGCGGACGTCTCTCACTTCGCAGAGACAACCGTTGGGAATGAAATTAGACGGCTGGGAAGGAACGGCTGTCATTAAGGTTCTATTAGCGACATCCTAGAATATAGTTAACTAACCTGTGGTCATTGTTGCTCAGTCTTCCCATTTCATTCCCCGGGTCTCCCTCCAGTGATAAGGCCCGCAGTTTCTCCCATGCATTTTTATTGCCCTTTTGTCTTGCAGCGACCCGGTACATAAACTTTTTATGCTGATCTTGAGGCCGTGATCAACATCAAAGCATTCAGAAATCTAAGCGAGTGCACTGTGATGGCAATTCAACCATTGCAAAATGAGAAGAGGGACAGAGACAGAAAAATGAGATGATGGATATTCTGGTGCAAAAGAGCAGTTGGCTAATATGTACGGTTGTGGGTTACTGATCATAATTTTAGCAATTAAATGCTTGAATCTCCACAAGAAATCCTCTTGATGTAGCCTGCAGAGTCCAGATCTGCAGAAGTACCACGTTTCCAATTCGTTGTGTAAACATACCGTAATCGGATCGCGCACTGACTCTCCCACGTTTGCCGCAAACTGAAATTTTTGCCGGGCGTTTACGTCTTTATCGTGCTACAAACCTGATTTCTATTGTTTTCGACGGTTTACTTTTAATTTCCACTTTCAGCCATGGCTGATACGGTCCAGCCCGAGGCTCAAGATTCGGCCGAGGCGCCGAAAATCGACGCTGAACCCAAGAAGCCACCGCCGGCCGGAGGAATTCGCGATAAGGTAAGAATTTTAGCACGATTTTGGGTAGTAACAGATGCATTATGTTACTTACTGCTTGCAAAGGCTATTCGTGCGTTTGTGCTATGACCTTTTAGCGTAAATTAGCTTGATATGTTGCCACAATAGTGCTTTTCGCTGCTCTTTAGCAAATATTCTTTATTTGTTTGGAATGCTGCGAAGTTCTGATGTGGGTTGATCACATCACATTAAATTTATCTTGATAGAATAAGTGATGGAATAAGTAGTTCTTCTCCACGTTACACGGGGTTATGATGGGCATTGCTTTTTCTCCACGATTCGCGATTGATCGTGAGCGGCCGATTGAAATTTGATTGCGCGGTTTCGGTGAGTACCACTAAGGCGCAAGTGTTCATTGGGTGAAGGGGGCGGGGCTTCTGGTCTTCGAATTATGACCGATTTGTGTTCAGATCAAGTCATGTTCTCGTCCCGAGCTTGAGACGTTGGCGTTCAAGTTGCTGGACACACTCAAGACTGCGAAGGAACAGGCTGCTGGCCTGCAGAAGGAGAAGGTATTTTAAAACTTTTCCGTTTATTATTTTTCATCATGCTTGGGCTGTAACATCTCCGCAGAGGCGCGGTTACCCGGGAAAGTTTTTGGATCTTCCTGTAAGCCAAAATAATCGTGATTTACGGGAATATTTTGATGATTTTTCTCGGGAGCGCTGAAACCGCCCGTGTATGTTGCGAGCCCGCGTATGTTTTTCATGGAATTTCTTAATTTAATATTCTCTAAATCTTTGAACTCATTTCAGTCCGAGTACACGAAGCAACTGGCCGAGCGTGACCAAGAAGTGGAGGAATTGAGGAAGATAAGGGATGAGGATAGGGCCAACATGGCTGCATCTGGAGAAGGTTTGTGTTTCATCAACTAAATAGCGTTTATTAGTAATACTATTTGGCCTATACTCTGGTCTTCTACTGCTTGCTTTTCTGATATTTCTCTATTTGTCAATTCCGTAGCATTCATTATTCCTTTTCAAACATTTAGTCTTACTCTATCCGCTCAACCGATCTACTGATATTTCAAATTGAGTTTCGCAGTTATTCTTGAACTGCGGTGTGAATTCACCGGGCTGTGCACTTGGGTTCCTAAATCAGTGGTTAAGTGCATTTCTCATTCGTCTGAACCCCTTGGAGCGGTTTTCTCCACGAGCTTTAGACAATTAAACGAATGAGAAAAGCACTATACTGCCGCTTTTGGAACGCTAGTTTGCATTGCCTCAATTCCCTGGTGTTTATTAGCCCTTTGACTATTTTGGGCTACTTTCTGGACTTATACTGCTCTTTCCAATTGAGTTTCGCTGTTATTCTTGACCTGCGGAGTAAATTCACCGGGTTGATCTCCCCCGTGAAACTTAGAATTCTTCTTTCCAGCAGCTTCTCCCATTGACTCGGACGAGCACCAGAAGAGGATGGAGAAGGAGAGGAGGAGGGAGAGGGAGGATCTGGAGGCGGCCAGGACAATGTGCGATGAACTGAGGTGGTGATTTATTCTTCTTCTTCTTCCTTGCGTTAGTCCCGCCCGCAAAACGAGATTTATGTCTCCATAATGTACATTCCATAGCTGCATCTTCGTTCCCCCTTGAACACGGGTACCGTATTTGAAATGAAGTAGTCTTTCATTCTTCTGAACTTCTTTAGCTTTATTCCTCGCACAGGACGAATTTAACAATTCTGATCAGAATTATAGAACGGGGAGAAAGGAGAGGCAGTCACACTGCTGCATTTACTTTCCCCTTGAACACGGGTTCCGTAGTTAACTGTTTAAAGTTGAGCTCTCTGATGTTACATATTCACAAGTATTATGAGTAATTTTCATTTACCTAGATGACTGGCTCAATAGTAAACAACTGAGCCCGTTTGCCCTTTAGAGAAGTGGTGTAACATATTTCCACCGGGCTCAAGTTACGGTAGATAATGATTCCTGCTTCTTTTTACTTGCGTTAGTGCCGCAAAATGAGCGTTAAGTCTCCATACTGTACATTCCATAGCTGCATCTCCGTTCCCCCTTGAACACGGGTGCCATAGTTGAACGATGAACTGAGGTATTGCGCCCTTCTTCGTAACTTCGTTGGGTTTATCACAATCCCTCGCACTTGGACGAATTAACCGATTCCAGTAAGAGTTATAGGACGGGGAGGGGTGGGCATGTAAAACCTAAGAACTGCCCTTTCTTCTTCCCTGAGTCAGCCAAGTGTCGGTACACCGCCCGCAAAACTAATCGTATATCTCCATAATGCACAGCCTCTGCTGGCAACGCTGTTACATCTCCGTTCCCCTTGAACGCGGGTACCATAGCTAACTGTTTGAGGTAGATGTGCCTATTGTCACACAAGTCACAATTGATTACATTAAGAGAATGATGCTATTAGCATTGGGCTGAAATCATTTGCCCTTTAATATAGTGGTGTAACACATTTCCACCGGGGTCAAGTTACGGCAGAAATATAATTTCGAAATAAACATTTTTATTTTAAAATTTAGATCAGCCCTGGACGATGCACGTGCGGAGGTGACGACACTGAAGGAGACGCGTGCTGCTGCTGACGTCTTCTCAATGGAACTGGCTGACTATGCCAAGAAGGTAGGACGAAAGATTGGAGCGCCATGGACATTTGCGGCGTCATGGTGAAGTGGGCAGATGCGCCATCATCGCCCTCACTGTCGCGGCGCAAGTGTCCATTATGGTGCAAATGACATGGCCTTTTTCACCCGGGATGAGATAAGTACTCTAGCAGCGCATTCTTTCCATTATGATAGCATATCATTCCGACTAGGTTTGTTCTAACCTAATGTGAGTGTAGTAGTCACATTAACGCTCCCGGAAACTTGCTGACTATGACAATGAACTAGACTCCGCTTGCATTCGTTCAGTTTTCTGGCTATTGTCAGCATTGTACATCACTGTAGATTGCTATTGTTTTCCTACCAATGGTTATGGTGTTATTACCCCGTTTCTGGATTTGCGAGTCGTATTCGGTACTGTAATTGACCATTCAGATGTCCCAACTGGAGAAGGGACTGGCAGAGGCGAGGGCAGCACTGGAGTCGAGTGACAGGACGAAGGAACAGTTGGCTGAGGTAGATTTATACTTTCTTCCGGGGTCAGGGGCTTATCATAGAGGGGTGGGGGTCCTGCCGGTGAGGCTGCCAAGCTAGTCTGTTAGGAGTTACACGCTGGCTGAGGGAGCAACTCCTAATCGACTAGGGGTTGGCTGAGGCTGGGAACTGCTCAGTATTTTTACTTTCCTATGAGTAAGCAGGATCTGATCACACTGTAGAATTGGAGAGCGTTATATCGATTCCGTGGAGCATGGAACCGACGGGTGAATGCATTGAATTTCTTGCTCAATGTTAACTCACTGACTGTGGGTGTCCTTAAAAACATTTCGGAATTGCCGACGAGCTTCATCCAGGATAATTATAACCTGCCTGAAATATAGAAAAATATTCCGGATTCGTCCCTCTTGAATTCAGAGCCCACGGCATCACTATGGAAGAGTATATCATATAGTGTATATGACGGTTACATTACCGAACGGCTCAGTGAGTTGTTATACAAACGCTGTGAAACATCAAACTTGCATGAATCAGAAAATTCATTGGTTCACTGTCTATTTGGAAGGGAGATTTGAATGATATTGTTTGCAAACTTGGCTAGAATCGTTTTTAAGCTCCTTGAAGCACATGCCTTGCAGGAATTGCGCGGACTTTCTAAATTCATTACTATTCATTGCGAAAAGAAAATCAGGGGCGGATTGTTGACGGGTTCAGAAACCAGTTATATTATTGTGGAAATCAGAATTGATAACTTCCATGCCTCCAGTTGAGTATCCGAATTTATTAGAGAGTCACATATCTGAATGTTTCTGTGATCATAAGAAACATATCTGAATGTTTCTGTGATCATAAGATTTTCATCGATATTTCGGTTTGTACATGTCCAAATGTGTCCAAAATGATTTTAATAATCAATTTCAATTAGTTTACATCTAAATAATTGGAAAAATAGCTCAAATTCGCACTTTCACAGAGGAGTTTAAATATGTTTCATGGCCCCAATATATATATATTTACAGTTTGCGATCAGACTTTGAGACCGCCCAAATGTCACATGTGTACCAACTTTATCAAGTCCGTTTTCCACAATAATACCAACTCTGTGAAACACAACCGTTGCAGGAACTGCGTGCCCTTCGTGAGGAGAGTGGTCGTGCGGCTGCAGAGGGGGACAAGGCGAGGGAGAGTGCGAGTGAGATGAGGAGACAGGCTGAGGGTGAGTGAGGCGTACACTTGGATTTCAAATACAGTCATTTTACCATCCAAAACCAGCGCAATATGAGCTGTTCCAAACGAGAAACAGAAGATGAGTAGCAGGCATGATCACAGACACTTCATGTGCCATGTCTTCTATGCAGAAAGAAGGCTGAGGGAGCGCAAATTTTTCGCAACTGAAAAAAACCCCGGAGTCCCATTGTTGAGCATGTAACATGCTCACATGGCGTGAATCTTGAAAATTCGCTGATTCGGAAAGTATCAACCCTGCGAATTCCATGGCCTAATCAAGCTTTTTACTTCTAATTAGTGATTCTTTATTACTGGACTCAATGCCTGAACAAGATTGGCGCGGGCGCATACATAGCATCTTTATTTCGTATGTGCGACATGCAACTGCCAGTTTCGCAATTAAAAAAAACGGGTGCAGTGCTAATGCTTGACGACTTACATTAGTCAATTGTGCCGGATTTGTTACCGATATTTTTTTCAATATTTCCATATCACTGCTCTATTCCCTACCGGTTATTGATTTCCTAATTTGAATTTGAAGAAAAGAAAATATCGTCTCGCGCAAGCCTATGACATCTTTATCACCTGCATGCAACATGAATTTGCCTGTTTTCAATTTGCGGACAATCTTGCTTCAACATCATTTACTGCAGTGGCATATCATATTTACAACATGAAACTGACAGTTTTGCAGTTGAATGGATACTGATAATCAAAGCGACTTGCCATACTCCGTAGACACATGTTTACCGGTTATGTTGATGAAAAGTCCTCACTCAGCGTCTTCTGAAAATTCGCCGACTACTTACAACTTTCTAGCGGAGACTAATCACCTGGTTTTATAGATTTGCTGCTTTTTGATTGACTGACCCATTTCCAGTGCAATATACTTTCTCTTGCAAATTGTGCTGCTATTTCCTATGTCGATAACGTTCAAGTATTTTCTCGCGACTACTATCTCCTACCTGAGGCGACAAATCATTTGGTTTGCGAAGGTCGCTGACGCATTTTCAATACTGTACCAAATTGTGCTCCCTTTTCACATCGATACAATCTTGAACTGGACAGGCGCGCCATTATTACGGCGCTACTATCCATTCCACCACTATGGCTCAGATGTCCACGGTGCTCTTGTCTTTTACTAGGTAACGACTTATGGACCGTTATTCGTCCCTGGGCACCGGTGAGTGTTTCTCTCTCGCTCACGATCGGTCAAATGAGCGCATAGAAGGAACGACTTTCGTCTGTGCACTCATTCGACCGGTCGTCTGCGATGAGTGAGAGAATGACTCATCGGTGCGCGCGGACGATAAACATTCCATAAGTAGGGTGTCGCTCGTGGTGGCTTTAGTGCATTCCACATGTCTCTACTCTCCGAGGAGCGGTCGTCTTTGCATTAGATAGACAACCGCTCCGCAGAGAGTAGAGACACGTGGAATGCACTAAAGTCACCACGAGCGGCACCCTATCCATAACTCGTTCCCTAGAGCACAAGTGAAAATTAGTCCAAAGGTCTTTCATACGCAGCACCATTCGGTCTTGTTCCTTAATTACTGCGATTTTTATCCATTCGATTCGACATAGCTTCGATATTCGCTCTTCTTCTCATCCGCTCCCTTATATTCTGACCATGAAACATAACTGCTCAAGGTGAAATCTTTCGCTCTTATTTCCCTCCAGCTACTAATCCCGCTTTCAGAGGAGAAGACTCGCCTGGCCGAACTGCAACTGAGAGTGGACGATGAGAGGAGGAAGACGGACGGTCTGCAGGAGGAACTCACCAAGGATAGACTAGCGGTGAGGAGGGGGTTACTGTAGTTGAATGGAGCATTACGGTAGCAGCATGAATCGCAAACTGACTTTCAATGTCAGCTTACTGTAATCTCGCAATACTTTTGCATTTCATCGAGTCGGATGTATTGGTTTAAGCTGAAGATGCGGTAATATCGATCGATGTTTCAGCTGGGTCGTCAGCTCTCGTCGTGCCAGGAGCGGGCGAGTCGACTGGAGGAGATTGTGGATGCACTCAGGTGAGCGGATACTGTATTTTTTAATCTTGAAAACGTAAAGGCAGTGAAAACGAGAACAAACTTCGGGGCGTGAATTTGTAAGCAATGAGCTGCACATTTCTGATGGTTTTGTGTCTTTTCCTTTTCACCACCTAACATGCATCCACTGACGTAAAATGTTGAGAACATCGTTTTATGTCTGATGAGTATCTCAACTCCACCTGGTAGAGACCTTCAAATGAAAATCAAACTACTATCGAAGTGCCTCCTCTTTCTCTAATTCTTTGCGAACTGCTCTCTCACAGCGCATAGACAACCGCTCGTACCGAATTAGAGAAAGAGAATGCACTTTGATATCAGATAGGCATTAGGGTTTCTTAATCGGTAGTAAAGTGCATTTCTCGTCCGCTGATAGCGGCTGCCTATCGCTCGTAGAGACAACCGCTCCGAGGGGATTACACAAATGCGCTTTACTACCGATTTAGTAACGCTAATTGGCATTCGTTTCAAGATCTCTATCATCCGGATACAGTGTCAGATTAGCATTTGCACGAAATTCAATTAAGGGGCGAGAACGGTCGCCTGCGTGCAGAGAGGGAGACGGCGGATGCGCGGACTGCCGAACTGCAGAAGGACTACGATGCGTTCAAGGTATACGGTAGTCATATGAGTTCAAGGTGTACGGTACTCTCTAATAAATGAGTGAAGTGTTTGAACTAATTCAGAAAACTGCTTCAGATTCTTAGCACGATCCTGCATGGGGTTTCATTTTTATGGCCTATCTGCTGCCCATAATCTACGGGCTTCCGAAAATTTTGTGAAGTCATTTTCAGTACAGGATAAATCCTTATGCATGGTCCGTAAAGTTACCGTAAACCTATTCTCGTTGCAGAACCGCGCCCGCTACGTGCTGGAGCAGCGTGCGAAGGAGGCGGACGAGGAGAAGGAGAAGGAGGAGAGGGGAAGGGAGGATGGAGAGAAGACACAGAGACAGATGGACCAATTGAGGAATGAGAGTCATCTGACGACGTGAGTTATTAGATTTCACTTTGATTTTGTTTTATTATAACTGATGACT
Organism: Diplogasteroides magnus; assembly: GCA_014805445.1. Lineage (NCBI taxonomy): Eukaryota > Metazoa > Nematoda > Chromadorea > Rhabditida > Diplogasteroididae > Diplogasteroides > Diplogasteroides magnus. The sequence continues at coordinate 51,414 of JACMIF010000104.1, read as the reverse complement.
TATTTATCTTTATGAACATTCTTGGGTAATTATGAAATCAATCACTCCTTGTATTTGCAACGTATACGGTTTCTCTCATTATTATTACCGTAAATAAGGTTGATGTCGTTCCAGGTGATATCATGTATGTTCCATCTTTGAAGTATGGTTGAATTTCCATGCTATGTTCTTATCGGCTTATCTTATAACAATGAATAGTATACACTCATCATGTGGGAATTACAGTGAATCGCTTCGACGCTGCGAGGCTGACTTGTCGCGAGTGACGGAGCAGAGGGACAGGGCGGAGACTGAGGTGAATGTCTGCTCCAACGTACCGACCGAGGATGTAGTTACAGTAATCTAATTTCTAGGTAGCTGTTCACTAATAGCTCTTGTACTTTACGCTTTGGTTGATTACAGTAATCTGCCTTGATTGATGCCTCCCTGTTTCAGGCAAGTCGTGCGAGGAGAGAGGCGGACGAGAGCTCGAGTGCACTGGCCAATGCGTATGCTTTTTTTCATTTGGGGCGGGGGGGGGGGGGAATTAAACAAGCGAAGTGCAAAAACCCAATACGACTTAAGTTAAATAAAAAAATAATATAATTTTTTTAAACC
>JACMIF010000104.1:22459-50717 GCA_014805445.1 Diplogasteroides magnus | reverse complement strand
AAATTTTCTCAAAGCTAGAGATAACGAACATGCTAAACCGGCCAGTGCAGTATATTTGTGGTGCACTCTGGAATATAATATGCAGTGATCATTGTTATTCAAGCACTGAGAAAAATTGCAGAACAAAACATAATTCGGTCGGGTAATTATGGCGCACCCTGTATATTATTGTTTTTTGGAGAAGCAGGTAATGAACATCAAATTAAGAAATCTTCGCGCACACCTTGTTTTATGCCCGCAGTGAAACATAATTATGCCTGGAGAATTTATGATTTCGCGAGAAGTGGAATTAATTTCTGTTCCTCTCGCGAGTGTGAACCATTTCATTTGTCCGTATTCTTTTGAATATTAGCAAAATCGGCAGCTCAATGTAAGAAACATACGACATTGAACTTGGAGATGAGAACGATCGGGAAATCCTGCTTTGGCGTGGTCTTTGCCTCGCGATGTCACGCTCCGAGGGAATTAGACGACAGAGAAAATGCACTTCTGCTTCCTTTCCACATAAACAATGGTTTATTCAGTCTGGACGAGCTGCGTGGTCTGCGACTGGAGGCCGAGAGGGCCACTGAGGAGGCGTCCACCCTGAGAGTGGCTGTGTCCGAGGCAGAGAGGGGAGCAGCAGAGACGAGGACAAGGAATGATAGGGTGAGGAATACGGTAGTTTTGGTCAATCAATAATGCTGACAGCATCCAAAGTTAGCTGAAAGAAGAACACTAGAAAAGATGTGACATACGGTAGTTAGTGGCAATCAATCAATCAATAATGCTGAAAATTCATACCATTGTTGGCTGGAATAACACTAGAAAACGATATAGTAAGGCGTACGGTAGTTAGTGCTAATCATACAACAGTTCTTGAATGATTCGCTGTACAGTACATCCTGTACCTTATCACTATCATTGCTATTTTTTCCGACTAGCAGACGCCCCAGTCAAATTGAAAAGCCATTCTTCCAGGTGTTTTTGGTAGCATAGCGTTGTATAGATTCACCGGTTTATTTGGGTGTTGCTGGAGGATCCCTAGATAGTACTTGTAAGTATTAGGTAGTGACGCTGAGTGAAAGCAATTAAACTGCAGGTGTTGCTAGAAATATATTTAGAGGAAGAGATCGCGCAAGCGCAGCAGGCTGAATTTTGCGTTAGCAATCAATGGAAATGCTTGTGAAACTGGAACTCCATGGATTGCAAGAAGTAACTCAACCCTATTTTCTCTACATGTATGATTCTACTCGAAAACAGTGTATTGTTGACTCATCAAGATCTTTTTCTTTATGTGGAAAGTCGCTTCTGTGGGAATAACAGTCCTCATTTGAGCGATATGTGTAGGCTACAAGGTGGAAGGTAATATAGTGAACATTCATTACTACAATATGACCAAATAATATTGAATTCGGCTATTCCCGTTGGTTTTGAGTGTACGATCATGCACAAGAACTGCTGCTTATTGTCGCGATAATTTTAGGTACAAATAGGTGACGCAAATCCAAATACCGCGAATAATCCGTTTAATAGTGTACCTTTCAGTTGACTCGTGAGCTGGACGAGACGAGGGAGCGTGCAGAGGAAGAGAGAGGGAGACTGGAGAATGAGGTGGCTGAGGAGAGGAGGAGGAGGGAGGATGCGTGCAGGTACGGTAGTATGTCTGGGGTTACGGTAGTCTGTTGGCTCATACGGTAGTCGGTAGGGGCACTGGTGAGGCATAATCAGGATTCAAAATTTTCGTTTTCCTTGGCTAGAAGTGTATCTAGATTTTTTTTTAAATATCTGTGAACACGGAAGCTTTACGCCTCAATAAGCATTTAAAAATTGGCTGGGACTGACGGAATGATGAGATTCGTGAAGTATGGATAAGTTGATATGTTGTTAGAACCTGGCGTTTCAATGCCACAACGATGAATTTTAAGTTTTCATATACTCTTGTTGATGATTTATGGTGGAAACGATTTCTCTTATGCAGTTGAGTGAACTTGGCTGTTTTATGCCGCATTGAAAACTATTTATGAGTACCTCTTCTGAATGATTTGATGGTTCGTGAAATAATTCCCATTATATTTATATTTGCAGACAATTGGACGAGCGTCGTGAGCGCGCTGCCAAGGCTGCGGCTCCCGTAGCGGCTGTCTACCCGCAGTTTAGGTACGGTAATGGCTACAGTACCTCAGTCATTGTAGCCTGCTTATTATATTCCAAGTAGTAAAAACTGATGCATTTCACTTTGTCAACGTATCATTTCCATGTGGGTTACCGGTAAGCGGAGGTTACTGTATCATCTTTGTCTACAGTAATCCGTATTGCAACGAGTCGTCGGTGTCTGACAGGCCGCCTTCCGTGGACGGTAGCAGCACGGCTGCATTCATGCTGCCTGGAAGATATCATGTTAGTTATTTTAAAACGGTGCCACCGGTTGGATTTATGTCTTTAGCTAGTCTTAAATAGGCCATGCATTTTCTACTTCGCTGGTGTTGAGAGCGCTCGCTGATTTTCAAACAATAACCATTCAACTAATGATATGTGTAGTGAAAAGTAAACGTAGAGGAATCTCTAGTACGTCAAAAAAACGCATACCCATCGCGGCGTTGACGTATGTGGGAGTTGCACCAGGTCGTAGGAGTGCAAGTAAATGATTATCGGAATGATTTTGGAGTCGCGCGACTTTGCTGAACACGAAACTTACAAAACACCTTTTTCAGTCCACTCTCTCAGAAGACACGCACACGATTGCTGAGATGAATCCGGAGCGGGGACTGGAGTCGGTGCTCTTCGGAGAAGAGGCCTGCGATCAGGGACGACCGATTGGTGAGTCCCACACAGATTATGATAGGGTACTGTAGCTATTTGGAACGGCATTTTGCTCTTACTTGAGATTACTGTAAAGATGCGATAGTCACTAGAGAATGGGCATAGTAAAAGTTACTGTGTCCCAGAGAGAAGGGTGTGGTTACGGTAGCCTTTTACAGACTGCGTGGAGCCCATCGAGGAGGATCCCCGTGAGGAGGTCATCAAACTGAGGACACAGCTCAAGTTTGTGATTATCGAGCTACCTTATATAGCGGTGCAATTAATGTCATGATCCGTAACATTCGGATATTGAAGTTTTCACGGTGTATTGAAAATTTGCTCAACATTAGGGTGAAAAACAAGAGCACCGTTTTCATTTGCGCCTTAATTTTCAAATGAACCGTGAGAGTGATGGCGCATTTGTCCATTTCGCAATTTTTGCATTTCTGTCCTTTACCCCCTAATTCTATTCCCATCAATTATATGTTTCAAACAATCTATGTGAACTGTGGTAGAGTTCTGGCCTTGGTGTTCGATTGGTATGTGTTTGGCAAAAATATATTCTCAGATGGATGACTGAGATGCACACGGAGAGCGAGACGACGGCGACGAATCTCGCTGAGCAGGTGGGAGGTTACGGTAGCTTAAGGTCGTGTGTACTGTATCATGGGAGATATACGGGTACTGTATCTACCTATCGCCGAGCGAGTGGGGAGAGGGTATGGCAGTGGAAGGATAAACTGTATCATGGGACGGATACGCATACTGTAAATGATTCTATCTGACCAGGTAGGGGAATACGGTAGTGGAAAGTTGTACTATATCCTGAGAGAAATGCTGTTGTTGTGAGGGAAACTGCTTCAATGCTTCTCCGATGCCCTTTTCATGGTGAATTGCTGCCACAGTGTATCTATAATGTCTTTTAGTTGGAGAGTAACAATCCCGCTTCATTTATTTCTTCATTGACCTCCTCGGTCTCATTTCATGAACAGGAGTCAGTGGGATCATCACACGGTTTTTGATGTTAGTCTCAGATGAAGGAGCGCGAAATTCTGTGCAGAAACCTTGCTTACACATATAGTTGGAAATCGCTAGTATTGAGGTACTGCATCTATAATAGAAGAACTCCGCATCCTACCGTAACAGCGCTTAACAGGCGTTAGACGGCGTAGCGCTTGAATTTGGAGTGTTTCCAACATCTATATCTCAAATACGAACGATTTCCTATCCTAGAATTGATGTATGCGCATTTTAAAATGACTTCATTCCTAAAGTATACCCATTTGTTATTTTTTGGTCTTGGTGACTTGTGGCCGCAGTGAATCCAGCTATAGCCGCAGTGAATCCAGCTATAGCCGCAGTGAATCCAGCTATTTTCTTGGCCAGACAATGCCTTCCAGGAAACTTTTTCTGGTTAATCATACACATGCTACTGTCATGAGTTGGGAGTATAGTGATGTTAAACGGTTGAAGCTGTTAAAAGTTTACAATAAAATATTTAAATATATATAAATTCTTTTCAGATCCGCGTGTTGAAGGAGGAGATTCGTCGTCTGCAGAGGAACGAGGAGAGGGCGGGACACGTGGAGGGCAACACGGAGTATCTCAAGAATGTCATTGTTAAGGTGGGCTGTCATTCTATCATTGTCATTGTCAGGTCAAAGAATGTCATTGTTAAAGTGAGCAATATGCAGAATGACTGGCATCTAGGTTGTGTTTATGTCCATAAAGTTGCGGCCATATTACTGGAACTGTGAAACATATCTTTGAAAATAGTCTTTCTGAAAACCATAGCGACGACGGGCACATGCACACATTAGCGCCATAATAGTGAAACGAATCATGAATCCACCACTCGAGAGCGTATTCTACCGTTGCTTCGTAAAAACGTTCTTTAGTCGTTTATCCTTTCACTGGTAGTTAGTGGTCAATGGCTCGACACTGCTCCCTCCTGCGCGGTAGTTTGCATCAAGAATGGGCTGCTAGATACGAACGATTCATTCCTGAAGGTGAATTAGATGTAATTATGTTTGCTTACTAGCCTGGCTGAGGACCTTGTATTGAAAACGTATTGAAACGGTATATTTGAATTATCCGCTGGATGAAGAATCACCGGGTTTCGATGAATATTTAAAAAAAATATTTTTGGCACTTTGTATAAACTACAGTAATTCAACGAACAATCTTTAATATTAGGCTAGCTAACTACAGATTCGCCAATTTGTTGGGGGGGGGTGGGGGTTAAGATCAATCTGGAGCAATGGGCTACCAGACAGTGGCAAGTACTAGTGATGAAACGTTAGGTAACGATTTCCCCCATTGCAGTTCATCTCACCCGAGAAGGTGTCCGGCGAGAGGGCATATCTCATTCCCATCCTGCACACAATGCTGAGACTCAATGAGGCCGAGATGCAGATACTGCAGAAGGCGGCGGCTGAGGGACCAGGTGGGGATATGTTTCACGAAATGTCCAAATCATGGGTTCAACTAATGATTTCGGTCGGGTCCTTTCGCCTAGCTTTATAGTATCGAGTTTCACTGGTTGATTATATGGATGCCAGCACTTGTTGAATCTCATCTTATCGAAGTCACTGTTCCAGATGTAGTATGTGAGCAGTTATAATGGCGATTCTGGTGGTTAGCCGTAGATTTGATCCGCTTTGGCCATATGTGAAGTGGCTACTGAAATTTGAGGGGAGCCAGCGGTGGTTGTGTTTCACGGGTTCTTTATCTTATTTGGGCGTGGAAATATTCTTAATTCGGCTTCTCTTTGTTATTCATATCATAAATAAATATGAATTCAGGCCATGGTTGTGTTGCACACGCTTATAATGTTTCCCTGATATTGTGCTGTAGGTTAATTGATAAGCCTGCTAACAAGTCTGAACCATATGCAAACAAGTTGCTCTATCAATCTAAATAGTCGCCACTCGAATGCATTCTGATAAACGGAGTAGATCAACCGGAATAATTTCAAACTACGCTTTGCAGGACCAGACGAGCCCGCTTCTCCGCCAGCTTCAGCCTCGTGGGGCACCTACCTGCCGAAGTGGTCCGGTCTATCGTAATCCTCGTGGTGTACTGTATATACCATATACCTTCCCATTCCTCATTCTCTAGATAGACCATCTTTTTGGTTCTTCTTTGACTTTTAGTCCTCATGTCTTGTGTACATTTTGTGTTTGCGTCCATCCACGGCGATTTCTATTGCGAAACCGGTATTGATTAATCAACTCTGTGATACGGTAGTTCCCCCTGATTTACTAACATTTTGCGTGAGTAGTGGTAGTAGGAGTGAGGGAGAAGGGGGACTGGGTGGGGGATGATAGAGTATCTTCCATCTCTAGGCAGGCTGCCTAATCACTTCTCCAAACACACACACACTGTCAGTGTGCGCATCAGAGAGAAGTGAACAGGAAATTGGCCCCTCTCAAGTAATAGTAACTATTCGGGTTAAAGACATGAGCATCATAGACATTTGCGCCATAATGGCGAAATGTACACTTGCGCCGTGCCTTTATGGCGCATCTGTCCAATTCACCATTATGACGCAAATATCTATGATACTCATGTCTTTCACCCGACGATTCTGACACCATCAGAGGCACAATATCGTGTGATTGTATTCTGCAATTTCCCAATGCACACACTACGGAGTCTGTAAATAGGATGATGCCCCCAATAGGGTGGAAAGAGAGGAGAGGGAGAGGGAGAGAGTGGAGGAGTATTTGTAGATTGTTTATGAAGCCTCCCTTCCTCCTCCTCTCACACTACCAGTAGGGTTCCAGTAAGCAAGAGGGGCAGACTGAGTGGTTTTTGTGTCGAAAGAAGAGTTGGCCTAGTCCTACAACCACCACCACCACTACACGACTGTCTGTTAGGGTTGGCAGCTTGAGTTATGTTTCTGGAAACCAATAACTGTCATGATATACCCTATCTGTGAAACATAACTGATTCCATACTCAAACTGCCAACCTTGGTCCACCACGCGAGACAGTCCGTCCATTTGAGCGAACGAAGTGAATTGAATGTGTGAAGGGCAAGTGTGCCATGGACATTTGTGCCATAGTTGTGAAATGGACATTTGCGCCATCAATGCGCGGTTCAAGTATCGATTGTTCTCCATGAATGTCTATGGCGCGGCTGTCTTTCTTTCTTTCAACGTGATTACAATTAATACAGTGCCTTTTCCTCACTATTGTTTGCTTGTAATGAGTTATAATATAAAGAGCACGATATAGACATGCAGAGTTATATTTATTCACTTGGCTGTGTGTAGAACGATAAAGGTTTTTGTGTCCTCGTCTGTTGCTTCTTTTCATTCCAGAAAGTTGGTAATCTCTTGTGCCCACTGCATACCTGAGCGACTTTTGACGCCATCCTGCTTCCCCCTCCCCATCACTAGGGAACGCATTATGGAATTTCTAACCTCGCCAATCTCGTCGGAGCGGTCGTCTCTCATTTCGATGGTAGACCGCTAGGAAGAGATTGGGGAGGATAGAAATTACATAATGCGTTCCCTGGCCATCACTACTTCCTCCCAAATTCCTATGCTCTATGATCCTTCTCTGACCTTATGGTCTCTCATTTTGTTGCTGTCTCTCAGCCCCATCTGACCTGTCTGCTGTCTCTCGTATTACGGTAGCTTCTCTCGTATTTCTGTGCCGTCTGTGTCTCTTCCTTTTCCACGCTCTCTCTCTCGCAAGTTCTAATCTGCACCTTGCTCTCGCTCTTCCTAGTCCTTTTTCCTGGTCTTTTCCGATTTGTGAAGATCTGTCCCGTGCTCTGACAACCTGCACCCTCTGCAAGAATTACTGTATATTTACCGTGGTCTCTCAACCCCTACCGTTCTCTTCTCATCTCTTTTCAGGTACGTTAACCGAAAAGGAGGATCCCGAAACCGCAGTCCTCCCCCTGTTCGTCAGTTGTCCAGTTTGATTTTTAATTTATTTAGAAAATATTTTTATTTATCCGAACACCCTTCCATTTGCATTTCACCCTATTTTCTCACTCTCATAGGGGTAAATACCATGTAAAATGCTGCAGCAACTTCGTGTTTGCGTTGACATACCTTTACTTTCTCACGCAGTTTAGGTTCGTTCCAGAATTTAAAATTACTAGCGAACTCAGCATCCCTTTTGACTGGGATGAATTCTCTAGTTACCTTGGGCGTGAAACCTAATATGAGACTGCGCGTGAAAAATCGTCCTCCCGTGTGCTTGTACAAATAGTCGTTTTCCGGCCCCCGTTACAGGGGCTAAAAGCGCGTCGTGACGCCAGAAAGCATCACAAGCACACACACAAATTGAGCTTGCGCGCTCGCCACCGATGAAATCTGACCCCCCCCCCCTTCTCTTACCTCCCAAAGTGCGAAAGGAAAGAACGCACGACACTTGAACTGTTGCCATTCCTTAAATTTTTTACACTTCGAATCGACTACTATTCAAACTTGGCAGGGGCAATCCCAAAGTTCATGCGATCTCTCTGTGCTCTCGAACGCGCGGTCGTGTCTGTACGCTAGAGACGACCGAGTGAATAAGAGCGCAGAGACCGAATGAACTTTGGGATTCACTCTGCCAAGACTCCTGTTTGAGCAAGTGCGGGCTCATCTTTCAATTGTATCTGTTGTAGCGGTTGCCTTAGGGCAATATGACGGAAGGGGTTATAGATGGCCTTTTGATAACTTTTTTTGGTACGAATCAAATGCTAATTACATTTGAAGATTTACTTCTGTGAATCATACAAAATAATTATTCAGTCCCAACCTTAGTGGGGGTGAACTGTAAATTTCTCTCGCCCGGACACAATAGTTCGTTATTTCCTTTGAATTTTGCCCTGCCTTGATGCTTATCTGTCGAATCGGGTCGAGGGAAGGGGCGAAAAACAGCCGAGAGTGTGTCTTATCAAAACGAAAAGAGGATTGCCGTGTGTGTGCGTCCAGAATGCTGCGAAAAGAAGACATCTGCGTCAAAAGATTCAAATATAATGCAACGACGAATGTAATCTGACAATTTCATCCGCTTTTCTAACAAAGAAATGCAAGACATTATCATCACAAAGCCAATATTACTATCGCATACGAATGGGGGATAATAACAGTTTCGGCCTAACTTTGAACTGAAAATGGGGACACAGACTGAGGAGGAGAGAAGATATAGTGATTGACTGGAGAGGAAAAAGGTTATTTATGACGGAGTTGTGCTTTTTGGACTGACTCCTCGGGAGGGGGTCCTCCGACTCGGACGATTTATCTCCATCTTCTTCTTCTTCTTGCTACACAAACCACATACACACATACATACATTTTCTTCTCCACTCATTCTCTCGCTGAGGAAAAAGGAGAGGAGGACCCTCAAGTTGGAAAAATGACAAAGTCCAAGAACATGCAATCGCAGACACTGTGATGGGTGGAGAGAACGCAGACGCCGGCATTCTCGACCGCTTTTTCAACCCCATAAAGTGGGAGAGAAGAATCGATGGTCGTTGCAAGAGAGGGAGAGGAGAGGGAAACCCCCTTCTGGTCCTCAGGAACCATGGCCCTCCTTCCCGTCTCGAAAAGTCTCTCAGAGTCCTCGTCTCTCTCAAAGAAGGCCCCGCCCCTCTACCGGGGACGTCCCCTTGAAGGAGAGATGCTGAAGCACTTTGTGAATGCCTCAAATTCACTCACTCTCACCTTCTTCCGGCTTGAATATGTTCGTTCGGGGCGTTTCCGTACTTCCGCGATTTGTTAGCAGGAGGCGTTGATTCCTTGATTTTTAAATGTGAACATGTCATGTGCTGAATCATGCTAAGAGCACGCTCGTCCATTTCCCTAATGGCGTGTAACTTCCTCGTCTGAGGGAGTGAAACTCTGCGATTTAACAAATGGGCTTTCGTTTCCTTTAAGGAAATGATTGGTCTTGTTTGATGTTTCTTGATTCAGTGATTCTGATGTCTATTTGTCGAAATTGAAGCCCTAGTCAGGTCGCATTAGCTCCTCTTTGTATCTCTCAAGATGAGCGAATAGAATTGTGAGTACTTGGAACACTTCAAGCCCTCTCCTTTCCTCTCCTCTCTTTAGCGAGACCCGCGAGTTGTTAGGAGCGGCTGTGGACAGAAACGGGCAATTCACCCTCTCCTCTTCACGCACTCTTTCCCCACTCTTCCTCTCACACCCGCTTTACTCCAAAGCAGGCAGGCATTCAAGACTCATGTGTGTTGACGTAGTGAGAACGAAGTTTGAGTCTGAAACAGGGACAACGGCGGACTCGGTGGGTGACTAACTCGTATCCACGGTTACCTACTCTGCGCTTAAATGAGCAAGCACGGCAATTACTCTCGTTTGAACCATTGAACCAAGGCCTTCGCTCAGGGGCAGCCATGACAAGTTGTTATGGGCCGACTTCCTTATTTAAATTGACGGAGTCTGGGCCCAGAAGGAAGGAAAAAGGCTCAGTGACAGAAATCCGCCAAAAAAGTTCTGAGAACGGCCTCTCTTTCTCTCTCCTCCATTCACTATCTCTGCAGCGACGGCGTTTGAAGAGCATCTGTCATAAGAGCCAAGACCCATCTTCTTCTTCCCCCTTCATCCCACTCCATCATTTCATTTCGCTTCTCTCTCTTAAGTATCGAGGACCATTTCCCACTCTCTCTTGTTTTGTCCCATTATAATGAAAGCGGACAGAGGACAGCAAGACGCTTCCCCACCCCATAAATGATGGCTGAAGGCTTTGAAGGCCTTCCCCTCTCCCTCCACTTATCCTTCGCTTCAGGAATAAGAAGGACGGCGGGATGAAGAAGGAGCAGTAGAGGGGCCACTTGGAAGTGCTCAGAATCCTCCGAGACCGCACTGTCACAAGTTCAAGCCCTATATCTAAGGAATCTGAGGGTTAAAGAGCGAGGAAAGATTGACTTTTCATCTTCTGATTTGCTTTTTTTCGTGTAGAAGGGGCTTCAGACGAAGTTGGAAGAAGCCCAAATCCTCTCCTCGCTCTTCTGTCTAATTGTTCCTCATTTCTTCTTCACCCAGTACCATCATCGTTGTCCGCTCCGTCGTTCCTCCCCATTCCTTCTTCTTCCGTCCCTTCCAACAGCTTCTCCCTTCTGAATTGAGTAGGATTGGCCCCCCGTCGGCATCGCAATTGAATTACGCGAGTAGAGAAGAGGGCCTCTCCCTCCGTCCGAATGCCGCCCAATAGGGGCCTGCTCCCCTGCGTGACAGCCCTTCTTCTCGTTCGCGTTCCTGTCCATAAATGATAGACAAGTCTCGAGTTGTGTGGGCTGCCGTGTCTTCCTTTTTCTGTTTCCTATCAAAGAATGATACGAGAAGGCAGCGAGGAGTCGTTCAATGAATACTCGAGCACACACATTTTGAGATGAGAGGTCGGATGGGCTGTTTTGCCCACGGTCTGAGGCATGCGATGGTAGTGGTTGATAGAGAGTGAGATGCTATGTCTGATACGGAGGCGAGGCCGAAAGAAATCGGCGAGGAGAATTGGAGCGACCGAGGAGAATTGGAAGAGTAAAGACGAGCGAATGGGTTGTGTTCGGCTACTTACTACGCTGTTCAGGCACTTTCTTTGACCTCGAGCGGACCCTAAATGGCTATTTTCGCCCTTGCGCTCTCTCTATTTTCCTTTCTCGTTCTCTTGTACGTCCGCCTGGTTAGCAATATTCACGTAGAGCTAATGCGATGAATTGAGTGGACGATCGATGTGACCTTTCGAACTGAAATTGCTGGCTAATGTTGATCTAGCGATTATCATTAAAATGGCTTAAGGTTAGAATATTGTTGTTTACGTGATTTTTTAAATGGGGGAATCAATAATGGATGATCACAGTTCGCATTCCAATACATTCCTCCACCTCATCTTCTGGTATTCATTCATGGTTTCTGCAAGCGTTGTCCTATGACGCAGGCCGAGGATGATCCCCACTTTTCCCGTCTACAATGTTACCCTCTCTTCATTGCACAGTCTCATCTCTTCTTCCTCCTCCGCCATCCATAGTGCAGAGTCAATAGTCGGAAGCTGCAATGATACTTAGACTAAACAATCGAATGACGAGAAATGGCTATTTCACTCTCTCGACTCTGTCGTCTTAGAACTTTCTGCTGTAGTTTACTGCTCGTTTACTGCCGGTCATTGAACTACTCAGAAGAAAGAGCGTTCAACTATTGTAAGAAGACGACCGAAGTCTATAGACTAGATGCATGTTGAATAGTTTCTACGTCTCGCTCTGCGTGTCAGCGACGTCTGTTCAACTCGCTGATCAATGGCTGAGAGTCCCTCCATTCACTTCGTATACACTCTCGCTACTGATCGTTCTTGATTCAATAGAGGAACGCGATTAGAAGAAGATGCAATGGAGGCAGAGACGCGCTCTTGTCTGACTACGTTGATTGAAGAGATACGGGATAACCGAGGATATTCGTTATCCTCTTCATCTCTCAAGCTCGTGCCGTCATTTCATCGTTTGATTCCATCCGAAGATCAGAGAACCAGCTTCAACAATGTTGATCATCAATATTTCATGGGCGATATTATGGTCGTAAATATAAGAGATTTTCTCCATAGTGGACATGGTTCACCATCTACCATATGGAGAAAGTCTGCTCTAAAGATCATTGATCATGAACACTGTTCATTGTTGTGTGCCAAGAAGTAGCCAGTGAGAGGCACAAGTATCTCTTCCTTCTGCCTATTTATGTGCAGTACCAGATCTATTAGCGCACACTACTCCGGTGCTATTTTCGAGAATCACTGAGAAGAGCGAAAAGATCGGCGAAGGGTTCGAATTGAATGAATAGAGAGGAAACAAGACTACTTACTTACTACTCGTGTCGAGTGAAATCGACCTTGAAGTTCACATTATTGTTGACTTCTTCATCTTTTCATGTGTCGTGCGCACCAATTCATTACCTGAAATCCGCTCCTCTAAAACGGGGTATGATCTTCTAAATTAAGGAGGGTAGGAGGTTATTTTTAGCGCACCCGCTGATTGTCTCGCTTCCGCCGTGCCTCTCCTCTAACCATTCTCTACAGTGAGTGAATGAGTGTGAGAGAAACACTCGCCACTGAGATGATCACGGGTCGGTCGTACCTCTGCGTTTGACAATCACTCATCCATCCTCCTACACTGCTTGTCTGCTTTTCGTGTTCTTCTCATGTTCCTCCTGTTGCGGACGGGTGAACACCGTGAGTCGATCACACATTGGCAATCATATTTGTGAACCTAGTGGTGCTCAATCCCGATTTTTAATAGTCAGAGGTAGTCACAAATTCACTGAGAACACATTTCGATTCATGTCCAAGAAACTCGACAACCATCATTGCCACTCTACTCGCAACCTTTCGATCTCTCTGTTTTCTACGCTTGAATGGGTAGCAGAACCGGACAATTGGGTGGTGATCGAGTGTTTCCTCGGCCTTTTCGTCTCACTTTCAATTACGATCAAAATATTTTTGATCGTGTTACTTGTTTCTTCATAGTATCTTCTTATTCGTGAATGGGCGTTTGAGTATTTTTTCGGGAATAATCCCCAAAGTAAATATTCACCCCCCCCCTTCTTTTGTCAAAGAGCCGCACTCTCCGACCAGAAGACATCTTGCCCTTTACAAGTCACTGTTGGCTAGGCAGAGTTGTGCTGACTGCCCCTGTCAGAGCAATTGGCTTGTCCTTTGTTGACCCCTCGACGGTCCTCTCTCCTCTCTTTCTCTCACTGCCTTCCATCACTCATCTTCTCTCATTCAAGCAGAGCTACAACCACTCTTCTGTCTGGCTCTCTCTCTCCACTGTTTCGCCTATCTCAAGTTGTCTCTGTCGGCAGACTCCTCCTCGGTAGTCTTTCCTCTCTCTCTTTCAACCTCCTCTGTTGACAGTACAAAGACGTCAATGCCAGGGATCATTATCTGATAGTCCAGTGAGCCACTTCATTGAGATCGTCATTCTTCTCTTGATTCAACAGTTGCTGCCGCATTTTTCCTCCACCCCTTTTCTCCGTTTAATAAAACGGAGTTTGACGTTCAATGCCGTGTGCTCCAAAAATGATTGTGGTTCTCGTGTTTTCTTTTGTTGCACTCTTGAAACCAATGCAAGACATTGTAAATGAGACAGAAGATCCTCATTTCTCGTTGTTGTACGGAGGCCTAACTCACTCTGTCTCCTTCCTCTCCACTGAAAGCCCATTCTAGAGGCAGGCTCTCGCATTTCAAGACGCACAAGCTGCCATTTGTTCGTGTGGACACTTACGCGCGCGACACGCAACACGGGAGGGTGGGGGACTCCCGATTCCCCCTTTCTGCCTTCACTCGCCGTGTTTCTGTTTCTGTCAGTCTCCTCTCATCTTCAGAACGCGACTACGTGAGAAACCACGACTTTTCGCATTAGTTCAATTCACGTTCAATTTACTTCGACCTGACAGTTGCCACATCTGATTAGGCCGCATTACACTTGATTGGTGGAGTTCACGATTTGTATACTCGAGAAATAGGAAGCCAACTGTTCGTACGGGAAAGTCCGAATAAGTCGATTCGACAAGTCATCCCTGTTCGCGCTCACCATAAACAACGACCGTGCGACACGCCGTCTCTTATCTGATTTATGTGTCCGATCCGGAAAACATTGGAAAGGAGTCTGTGTCGTCTCACATTTTGTTGCCTCACCATGATGATATTTGCCATTTGGCTGTACTGTGACTTCTAACTCTTAGCAGTACGACGGGGCAACGCGGCGCTTGAGAGATGGCAGGGTGAAAGACAGCAGCACCATGGACGCTTGCGCCACATTGGTGAAATGGGCACTTGAGCCGTGAATTTTTGGCGCATCTGTCCACGTCACCACTATGGCGCAAAAGTCCATGGCGCTTATATCTTTCACCCGAATGGCAGGAAGGTGCACTTGTATGGCGCGCACTATCTGCCGTCACTCGCGCGCCCCTTCCGTGTTTCTACTTGACGACACGAAGTAGTCCGGCAGGGGCGATGTGACAGAGATACGGAAGAGAGAGGGCGAAAAGGTGTTGACTACTTCCCCTCTTTCAGTGTCTCTCTCATTCTTTCGTCCCCTCTTCTCATCACTATTCCCAGCCCATAACAACAAACTCGCAATGCACTGGACTTTTTCCTGGTGAGAGTCTCGTCGAAAGTGATGGGGTCTCTTAACAATCATGTCAGTAGTGCCTCCATTTCGATTTCAAACTTATCGTTGAAGACTACGGCGATTTTACGTCTATTCATCTCCACTCGCCTCTTCCTTTCCTCTGTAATAAGGCCCGCGGTTTATTATTGTGCGTCGTTATCGAGAAGAAAGGAGGAGAGAGATAGACACAGAGAGAAGGACTGAGATTGTTGCCATTATCCAAGATGTGCTTCTATTCTCTTCGCAGCTCTTCTTCTCCTTCGGGCTTCTCACTGCTGTCTACGATCTTGGAACGCGATTGTTGATTTTCGGTCACTTATTTCATGTCCTCACTCTGCCCTTTGCTCATCGTATTGATAGATCTTGTTTGTTGTTCCTGGTCACCCACTTCCGGCCGAGATGAGAAAGAAGTGGTAAGTCGGGTTCGTCTATTCATAGACTGACTGTCTGGTCCACTCACGTTCAACATGCCAAGACATGGGTACAGTCTTCTTCAGTCCTTGCATTCGTGATTCGACGCCCCTTTCCGAGGGGAAACCTTGCCCTCTCCTGTCAGGATGATAAATTCATACGCCTCGCATAGGAAAAGAGGGCCATCTCTCGACCCGGCTGTCACCTCGTATAGGCATCCTTCACGGGGAAAATCGAGCAATCTGGCGCGATGAACTGGCTATGCTCACTGATTTGTTGTTGCGCCTCTCTCTCGATGGTCAATTGATTGGGTCGTGAGCCTCTCACGCTCAGTGAAACACCTTTTCTCTTCATCTCTGCCCTTAAACACCACCGCCACACGATCTCTCCAATTCTCACTCCCTTCAAAGGTTGTAAAGGAGGGGTAGATTGTGCTGACGTAAAACCCGTCAATCATCATTCAATCTCTCACCTTCTCTTCACATCTGATGACTTCACACCTTGGATTCGGCAGCCGATTAATTGATTTTATGGTGGTGGTTATCTTCGGAATGTTTTTCGTTCACTGGCAGTATGATTCATATTTATAGGAACAAATGGTTGTTTTCTACATTTCTATATATGTTGTTCGGTGTGTGAAGGGCTTCCTGGACCGAGGGAACAGTTAAGAGTGTGGATGAGCAGACGAAAATATCTTCCTCAACCCTTGCAAGCGAAAGCTAGTAGAGTGAGGTTTCCTTCTCTTCTCTCACCGTTCGTTCTTGTCGCGTTCTCGAATAGTCTCGAACAGAATTGAAATCTTCTTGAAAGAAGCAGGGAGAGTGTTTGTGTTTGAGTAGTATACAAAACGACACCGGCGCAGGGAGGAAAGGAGAGGTAAGGCGTCGTTACTCGGCTACTGCAACTCTCTCATGCCTTTGCATACTCTGCCCGCTCGACGTCTCTTACCTTCATCCCGACTCTCTTGAGCTCTGCTGACTGACGTTATCGTAGAAGAAAAGACGACTAATCGGGAGGAGAGTAGGTGAAAGTAATATCTGAGAACAACCCGTCTCTTTTTCGCTGTTTTTTCTCCATTCTTCGCTGTTCCCTGGTCGGAGTCCCAAACTACATGAGCTGTTCGACGACCCGCTCCGACCCAGTAATCGTTGACGTCAATGATCTTAAATCTACTCGAGTCTATTTCCACTCCCCCCCCCCGAACTCTGAAAAACGTCTGCTTTCCAATGATCACGGAATTGGTTCCTGCTGTTTATCTGACGCAGCGACACCAGAAGCACACTTGGCTGACTCATTGGACGGAGGGAGCGATACAGACATGCTGCTGATAGACCGCCCAGGCTCTTGTTTGATCGGAAGTGACGAGAGTGCACCGTGCTGATCAGTGCAAGGGGTTGTTAACAGTTCTAGAGCACCACCAAATAGGAGTGGCTGCCCACAGCTCGCCAAGGTGCGCTATTTCCAACTTGCGGCCGACATCTTAGTCACGGTTGAAGCACCATGATCGTTGATCTCCGCTCACGTCCGCGTGTTTAGACTTCGAACCCGTCTTAAAGTGTCTCGGTGGATATTTCTGGGACTCGAAGGAGTTTGCGTGGTTCTACGGTGTTCCTTTCGAATTTGAGTGGCTCATGATATGGGATATTTGTAGCTGCTACACATTTCACCCATTATTGTGAAACACACTCCACCACCAGCTGTGATGAATCGGCATCGGATCCTCTTCCTGAATAGATCGATGGATTGGCAGGGATCAATGACTGCCTGAAGATAGATCTCCCGTTCAGACATAGTGTCTTGAGGGGGCCGTCCGATTCTCTCAGGGATACTTTTCGTTCCTGATCCTCTCTGTGATTCCACTCCCTTCGACCTCTCTCGATACCTGCGATCTACGACATTCGCGTGATCTCTTCCGCCAACAGTTGTCCTGTGGCTGAACAGCGGGACGAGAGTGCGAGGAGTAGTAGGAGAGAGGAATGAGAGAAGCAGAAGCTGCGGGAAGAGAGCGCCCGCGACGAGGAAGCCCATCGAGAGAAGAAGATGGAGGGTGACGTAGCGAGATCAGGCCTCCTCTGCACTCCCGCCATCTGGATGCTCTCGCTCTCTCCGCTATCTTCGCCTCGCTTTTTCCGCTCCCAGGGAGCCCCCTCTTTCTCTCTCCGAAATCAGCCAATTCCTCTCGCTCTTTCTCATTTGCCCATACTATCTTCGAAGCATGATCGGAATCAGAATTTCCTCTCGTCGCCTGGCGTCTCTTGTGTTGTGCACAGTCTCTCACCATCGTCTTATCGTGCAATGACGCAGTGCGAGGGCTGATAAAAGCCGACTCAGGGCTCCGATGGCTCCTCTTCCTATCCCGGTTCACTCTCTGCTAAGAAAATAGCAACCATCATTGCTATCTCTGGCCTATCACCATTACTCACTATTTATAGAAGCTGGCTCTCCACGACCGATCAGGCCCCACATGAACCAAATATAGCCCCGAAAAATACTGATAGCGACGTGCGATGCTGATCGTTTATTCGGCGGTGCGCTCTACTGGGGTATTCTTAGATTTTGGCAACAGTATGTAAGGAGGAGCGAGTGGAGTGATAAAACACTGAGATCGTTGATCGCCAAGCATTGACGCGTATTCCGGACCCAATCGAATCGCACGGTGATGGCTGTCGAAAGAGGTTATCTAGTTTGGTTTCTGGGCTGGTTGCATCTGCATTGTGCTTGTGTTGCTCTTCCAGGACACATAAGCTAATGACGAGTTTATTCTTAGCCCTTTGCCTAATTTTCCTACGTGACTAATAATGCACGCCCTTCTCCGCTTCTTGCCTTCTCACATCAGTCACCTCTCCTCGAACAGAATTGTTCCTCCTCTCCTCCTCCTTCTCCTGATCGACGATTATTCATTATTTGTGCCGCCATTCATCTTCGACCGAATGTTGTTCAATTTTGAATTTTTCTTCCGGGTTCATAGCAAAAGTCGGGGAACGCCCGTCTACAATATATAAAAGTTTCGGTGATTTGTTTGCCGACCCGGTAGCAACCCTTCCTCCTCCTCCTCTCTGCTTGCAACCTTGGGTCCGCTTTCGCTCCTCTGTAAATGAGCCGCGCTCGGCAGTCGGGTAAATAGGTATGCGAAGGATAGAAGGGAACGACGGAGGAGGGCGGAGGAATAGGACACAAGGTTGTAGTAGTAGTAGAAGTTTGTGATTGAGAGGCAGTGGTAGGGTGAGGAGAGTGAGGTAAAGGGGGAGAAAAGATACCATCTGCCTTCATTTCGCTCTGCTCTCCTCTCAACTACTGCCTTTAACCCTTACGTTTGGTGAGCGAATACCAATTTTTCCAATCCGCGCGGGATTTGTAATGGCTTTCATTTCTTGATTTATCCTGAACAGGTATGGGAGCAGGACGAGCGAGTTGGATGTTAGGTGCCATTTAGGATTTCTAAATCGGTAGTAAAGTACATTTCTCATTCGTCTCGCAGCGGTTGTCTATCTAACGTAGAGGCAACAGCTCCGCGGAAATTAGCTGAATGAGAAATATACTTTACTGTCGATTTAGAATCACTAGTGCCATTTTCCTCTCAGTTGATAACGTCGATGATTTGCTTGCTGATTCATCGCCCCCTCTGAGGAGGCAAGCGATGTCAGCAGTTGTGTTTGTTGTGTCGCAGTCTGCCTCCCGTGTTATCTTAACCGCTCCTCAATTACCCCGGTGAAAATAGGTTTCATCGATTCGAGGTAATACTAGGTGAGACTCCCACAGTTTCCTGTGGTCGATGAGATACTAGGGGCTGTTGTAATTATCCGTGCCAGTCTTGCAAAAAAACGTTAAATCGAGCTGATTTTTTGGTAGCTGGTTGTTTATTAGTGCCCTCTCAAGGGAATATGGGCGCCCCTCTAATGTAGGGTTTCATCCTATTAGGTGCCCATTCACGAGGCTGGATGTTAGTTTCAGTGTTCCTAGTAGTTTGGGCGCAAATCAGGCCTTTTTATCGAAAATGAGTGGGAAGATCTTTTTAGTTGTCCTATTCATTGGCGGGGATAAAGATTAAAGTGTTCCGTTCACCCTGCAATTTAGACTAATCTTGCGAACTCTCGGTCTATTTTCCTTTCTGTTTCACTAACATCACTCTCGTTCGTTTAATTCTCTGTCTCTGCTTCTCACTCACTATAGCAGCAGCTCCAAGAGATGCCGATCGATCTCTTTTCCCCCACTTCCCTCTCTCCCTCTCCACTCTCTACTCATTCACTCAGTCCACTCTCCCTCTCCCCCTAGGCAGCCTGCTTCAGCCCTAGTGCTCTCTTTCTCTACCCCCACTCCCTCCCTCTCCTTCTCCTCTCCCTGCCCATTTCGCGCTCTTGCCCCCAGCATTCTTCATTCTTCATTGTCACTTGTTCTTCTCGAGTCCACCATGTCGCGAAGTTTTTATTCTCCCGAGTTTCGCGCCATTTTTCAAATTCAAATTGTTCATTTGTGCCTGATTTGCAGGGTCGTCGCTTCGTGAGAGGAAGGAAGAGCTTGCCTCCACCCTTCTAGTGACCGCGCAGCGAGTGCAGACAAGAAAAGGGAGGAAGGAGAGAGACCCCCGGACGGTACGGATTGCAGTAACCCATTTGTTTCCGTTCAAGATTTAATATTTACGGTTTTAATTCATTTCCCCCAATGCATTATGTTTTGGAGAATGTCCGGCTGATATGGTTTGGATGTGGTGCGAAATCGGTGGTTTTTCCAAGTAATTCATAATTTTCTTTCTGGATCAAGTGGTCATTTTTAAATTTTTGACACCTTTGCTATTGAACTATGTAGAATTTTCCAATAGATATGAGTGGCGTACGACGTAAAATCAGCAGTTTTTTCTCTAAAATAATTGTTGTGTTGCAGGGTACCCACCACCGACCAAGAAGCACCGTACACCTTCCGCGTTCTTCTTCGTCCCTTCAAGGAGTAGCAGCCCGTAGTTGTCCTCTCCCTTCTTCTCTCGTCTCTCGTCTTCACCTTCTTCTTCATCTTCTTCCCTTTCATCTTCAGCCCTCCTACCATCAACATGGCCAAGGGCAACCCCATCGAGGAAAACAATGCCGTGAGTAGATCGTTTTTTTTTGTTTTTTTGCTTTATTCGATCTGAAAATAACCTGGCTGAAGTAGGTTTCATGGGTGAGATTAACGGGGGTAGATCAGCTGTCTGAGATAGGGTCTGCACACCTCTCGCTAAGTCTAGATGAAAGACAACTGTGCCATGGTCATTGGCGCCGTAGTGGTGAAATGGACACTTGAGTCATCGTGAGATGATGGCGCATGCGTCCATTTCACCATTGTGGCGCAAATCTCGGTGCAGTAGCCTTTCATCTGGTCTATCAACCTCTCCATAGTGAGATATTGGCGATAGGATGAAGTAGAGGGGGGCCTTTTAATCTGCCCTTGATTGACTGGGTGGTAGAGAACGTGTTAAAAGTGACTGATTTATGCCCTCTAATTACCTTGCACCTAGTCTGTTCGGCCCTAGAATGGTTGAACAAAAACCCGGTTGAAGTATGTTTCACAAGTGTTATTAGTTGTGGTAGACTTGCTGCGATTGGTAGTCTGTCATCGCGCTTGACACTATAATAAAAATATGCCATTCA
Source organism: Diplogasteroides magnus (assembly GCA_014805445.1). Classification (NCBI taxonomy): domain Eukaryota; kingdom Metazoa; phylum Nematoda; class Chromadorea; order Rhabditida; family Diplogasteroididae; genus Diplogasteroides; species Diplogasteroides magnus. The sequence continues at coordinate 29,790 of JACMIF010000104.1, read as the reverse complement.
CCTATCTAGTCGTCTTATTGTTAGCTGTAAAAGTGCACTTTCTATTCGTCTCCGGACACCTTGTAGCCGCCCTTTCGACCAGTATGGCATGTGTCTTCTCTTCGCGATCTCCCTTTCATGCTGTGCTGTTAGCCATTCGACTTGGGCTCCTGTCCCATTGAGATTCACCAGACGGAAAGAGGCTCCAGACGACAAAAGGTGTTCCTTTCCCCTCCACTGACTCATATGTCGCAGACACGGGGAACGCCATTTTCGGCAAATTCTAACCTCCCTAATCTCCACCGAGCGGTTGTCTATCGTAAGTAAGAGGGACGACCGCTCAGACTAGGTTGAGGAGGTTAGACATTTCATAATGCGTTCTTTTCCCCAGCCCAGACAGGGCACTTTGGGGGATGGTTTGCGTGTTGCAAAAGAGATGCATAGAGGAAATGGGGTCCCAGGGGTGGGGTGGAGTGACATTACCGGGGCCCATACGAGGGGGCAGACAAGACAGAAAAGATGCTCTCCTGACCCCCCCCCCTCTCCGAGGAGGGCAAACTACCGATTAATGATTGAGAAGGTTGGTGGTGGCCAAGAGGGGATATTCGAGAGACACTCTTTATAGCAGACCCATTCACATTGGCCTTTTGCTTCTTTCTTTTCCTCCCCATATACGCTCCTCCATCCCTCTCTCTCTACGAAGGATGTATGCGACCAGACACCAAAACATGCACTTTGCGGCCCCGGGAATTATGATTATGGAGCAGCCGAAGCACGGTGATTCCGCTGGACCCCGTCCAAAATGGCCTCTTCATGTTATGGGGGCTATAAATGGCGGAATTCATGTAGCAGGGGGCAGTATATATTCCTTTCGAGGGAAATCGTACGATGATTGACGAGGAAATGACGACCTTTCAAGCAAAATAATAATAATAATAAATCGTTCCGCTGTTGCAGTTAATGGCGAACGGTGGCAAGTTGGCGGACGAGAAGCCTGAAGGATTCAAGGAGTTCCTCTACAACAAGAACAAGGGCACCGTCCTGGGCAGAACGGGCAAATCATGGTGTAAGTGGGATTTTTTTAATTTACAAAAAAAATCCTAGTTCTCGCCATTTTCGTGTAGCAGCTAGGATTTATGTGTCGGAGGATTGTGCTGTATTTTAATAATAACTGTATGCAAACAATCAATCAGGAACTGTGGGCATTTTATTGGGCGTGGACCGAGTATTTTGCAAAAATTCCAGTACTCGCCATTTTCATGTAGCACCAAGTGTTGATGTATTAGAGGAGTGTGGTGTATTTCAATAGATACGGCTTTTTATGTGTTTCACATCAATCAATTAGGCACTGTAGGTATTTGATTAGTGTTAGGCATCAGTCAATTGTGCTCAGAAGTGGACTTTTTTTGTTTTATAAGAAAATCCAAGTACTCGCAACTTTCATGCAGCACCAAGGGTTGACGTATTGATGGAGTGTGGCGTATTTCAATAGTTGATCGCTCCGTCCTTTTTAGCACCAATCAATTAGGCATTGTGGGCATTTGATTAGGCGTGGACCGAGTAATCGTGAAGAGAGTTCCGCTTTGCTTATCGAGCTAAAGCCTATTATGATCATGGCTGGTGCTAATCAGAGGTAATCCCCTTCCCCGAATGCGTCACTGTTTTGACCCAGCGCACACACACCATAGGCGCGTCAACCATTTATGCAGTACGGCCAGCTGATGTGGTAGAATATAGACACCAGACCCCATGGGATGCTTTGAGTAGTTGTTTTGGGGGTGCTTTTGTTGACTCGCGTATGGTGACGGGGGGTTGAAAAAACGACACAACATGACGAAAGCAATGCGCGTCATTGTGGTCAGTAGTAGGACAAGAACGATAAGTGCGCCAGCAAACATTTGCGCCATTATGGTGATATGGACAGATGCGCCATAGTTTTCGTGGCGCGCCAGCCTATTTCACTGCTATGGCGTGTCTTCAACTCCAGTAGTTATGATTCATAACCTTAGTTGTCACGGAAAATGGCACGATTTCGCAATATCAACAGGGGCCCGGGCACTTTTTCTTTTTGCCAAATGGCGCAACTGAGTGATGTGTTGTATGTAGTGAGTCATGCGCACATCACAAGATGCAATGCGGATTGGTCATCCTCAAACACAAATAAATGCCGCGTCGCTATAGTGGTTTGGCCATTGCTATGCCAAGACGGGCGCGTTAATGACATAATAATGTACATGGCCACTAAAATTGCAACACTAGCAATTTATATGTATGCATAATCTGAGGCGGCCAAATTTATGGGTGTGCGCGCCAAATTGATATGATAAGCGAGAGTCTAAAAAGGGCACACGCATTTCACACTAGTCTCTAGATGGTGGGAGAGGACCGCACGGGACGGAGAGTGCGACATTGGTTATGTTTCATAGGTCTTTTTAGTTTTCGTGAAACATAACCAACATACAAACTACCATCCCTAATGTAGAAGAAGAGGAAATGGGAGGTGGTTGAATAAATGTTTGTATTCGATGCGATTCGATACTGGGCTACTGATAACGCGGCTATGTCAATACGTGTGTGTGCCTATGTCCACCACAATTCTCGTGATTCGAGTGGGGAGACGGGTCTAATTTTAGCCCCCACCTTCCAACATTAGAGAACGTTTTGCTGCGAGGTTTACGAGTTTCGGAACGGTCGTTAGATACGGGCGAAACAGAGGAAATGATGTGATTGATTGAACAGATGGGGAGCAAGAAGAGCGGGGATGGTTTACAAGGGGTTGGTGTGACAACGTATGGTACAGAGTATTCGCGAATGACCGTTTAGTATTAACATTATTGTATCTGGTGACCATTTAGTGCCTTATTCTATAGCTTATCCTGACACTGCATTCAACAGCCCCATTAACAATATCATTTTTTCATAAGGTATATAAAGTTGATGAGATGCACAAATGAGCGGGGTTGTGAAATCGAAAGAGTTTTAAAAAACGAATTCTTATTCAGGTCAAATTCTCGTCTTCTACTTCTTCTTCTACCTGTTCCTGGCTGGCTTCTGGATCGCTTGCCTCGCCATCTTCCTCAACACTCTCGACCCCAAGGCGAGTGACCTTCACCCTGATTTTCAATCCCGCCAAGAAATTCAAATTCAAATTTGGCGCGAACTCAAATGCGCTGCCATTGTGTGTTGTGAGCCCCAAAATGCCGCCGCTTCCATCTCTCTCGCAAAAGGAAGAGAGATAGAAACTCATTTACTAGCCCTTCCTTTAGGCAGTAGAAGAAGAAGGGCTCTTGGGACCAAAAGTTGGGAAACTGGAAAGAGAAAATTGACCAAAATGACCGTGTGTATTCGTTTCAGGTGCCTCGTTTCTACGGCAAGGGCACGATCATCGGCGTCAATCCCGGTGAGAATAGGTTTCACGATAGGGTTATCCACATTTCTGTTATTTTTCGGGGTTGATAGAGTCATTACGGTTTCCCAATATATTCCGTTAAAACATATCCAACATAGTTACCCAACTTATCCCGATGAGGATATGTTTCACAATGGCGTTTTCTACATTTCACTCAATATTTCGGGGTTAAATAGGTCGTTGGTTCATGTTTATAATTAAGCGTGAGAGTTGATCTTTTGCTCCACATTGAACAGATGGGGGAAAACAGCTGTGTTGAAAAACAAAACAGCATCTCTAAGAAGTGAATGTTTTCACTCTGTGGGTGGGGGTGCCAATCACTCAGTCTTGCAGCCTCTTGTACCAATAATAGTAAATCTCTCTCAAATCTCGCCCCCTTCAGTTTGCTGTCTCCCACGACCCCCGACAAATGTTATTCTGGCAATTAGTAGTCTATGTGGTGGTGGTGGTGGGAAAATGACGACGTTGGCTCCTTATGGGGAAATGTTTGCAGGTACTAGGAGGTTGGGGTGGGGGTCTTAAATGTCTTGTTGTATGTGTATGTCAGCTGCATTTCTCACCGATCAACCCTCCTCTCCATCTTGACTTTTCATCAAAGACGCACTCCTGAAGATTCAGGAGAACGGGTTTACGTATGGATAGGGACGAGCTCCTGTGCCCTTGGGGATTGATCATAGACTAATGATAGAAGTGAATGGTTGGTTGGGATCACCAAACCTCCAAAGTACCTGTGAAGTACTGGCAGAATTGCCTAATATCACCGGGTTGCCACTTTCCTCGCAGAAAGAGTGTGCCCTTTACGCCCTTCTGGATAAGGAAGGTAAAGTGGTGTCCTTCCTCCCCTTCCCTCCTGTTCCCCCTCTCCATTCTCTCCCTCCCTCTCTCAGCTTCACCCTCAGCCTCGTGACGTCACACGACCACAGCGGGACTGCCATTCATGCTCTCCCCCTCCTCTCCCTCTCCTACTCTTCCTCCTCCTGCAGAAATTGTAGCAGGGAGCGACTTCATCACCAGAATGAAGGGGATGAGTCATATGATGGGAGGAGGATGTTGAAAGTGGTGCTGGATACACACCTTGGCTTGTTCAGGGGGTTGCACGGCCCTCAGAAGTCAGGAATAAGCTTGACTGAATTTGAAGAAATCACATGCGAATGGTGTGATGAGTCAGGGAAGATGATCGTGGAGGCTCTGGAACCGGGTCAAAGATAAGTATTCAAGACCCGGACGGCTTGAGACTGATAATGAGAGGTGCACACTGTCTTCTTCTATCCATCGTCGATGGATGAAGGGGTTGTTCCTTAGTGGTGTATTATTGATTTAGCCCATCGAAGGATCGCCCATTGACTAGGAAATCTCTGCAGTGACTCATTTCACTTGAGGAACCCGAAACCTAGGGGTCGTGGGCTTGGGTCGAAGTCATCCAGCCATTCTTGAGTTGCAACCTGCTAATAATCGGGCTTCATAAAGGTGTTCAGGCGTGTATGAAACGCGGAAGTGCTACACTTGCACACCGCTGTTGAGACAGCACATTTGATTGTGGGTGTCTCTCAGACACTCAGTCTCCTCTTTTGCCCCGACATCCGAGGGCCCTTCCCTCTCTCCCTTTTGAATAGAAAAGGGCCGCACTTCGTCCATGTTCCCCTCTCTCTCCCTCTTCGCACCATGTTCCCCCACAACTCCATTCAAAAAGGAATGGATGAAAAGAAGAAGGGATGAAGGGCGAGGACAGACATGGCGACAACAGGGCCAAGAGAGCGTCTGCTCGTCAAAACAATTTCAAGAGACAGTAAACCATCTTGAAACGTTTAACGTTTATCCCAAACCTCTTACGGTTTGCCGACTAAAATGCCGAGGGCACAGAGGAGGCATAAACTCTTGTTTATTCACTCTGTCCCTTCATAATAGGGGCAGTCCATAGCCCTTAAAAGAGGGAGCGAGTACTGCATGACATTCGAACGAGTGTGGCTCCATGCATACGAGATAATACAGCAGCAACACCAGCAGACCGGGCGATGTTTGGGGGACAAACTGCGTGGCCGTACCCTAAGAACAAGTGGATCTCTGCGTAGCTTGCTCAGAGGTTGGATAAGTGCAACTGAGTGACAGCCCTTGTTCAATGCATTGTGCAACCGGGCTATTGAAAGTGCACAAAGCCGTTGCCTATGCCTCCATAGCTCGAAGGTCCGAGATCTCTGCTCAAGAGGGTGACAAAAGCTACATCCACCGCTGGGAATGGGGGATGTAGGCTGATTGTTGTGGTGAAAGGCAAAGGATATCATGGACATTTGATCCATAATGATGAAATGGACAAATGCGCCATCATTATCGCGGCATATTTATCTATTTCATCATTATGGCGCAATTGTCCATGATGCTCGTGAATTTCACCCAGATCTTTGTAGCCTGAAACCGAATCTCGTGTCATCAAATGATACCTTGAAGCTTGAAAGGACGCTAAAAGCAACCTGAAATGATTGAGGAAGTCTCGTAATGCACATATATGCATTGTTTCTCTCGTTTCTCTCGTTTAGCTGGGTCGGCGGTCGGCAACATTTGTCCCACTGCCGGGGGCTGTATTTGTTCCTCGTTCTGTCTTCCATTCTCCCTTTCGCCACAATCGCTTGCTCGATCGAGACAGAAGACTGTGTAGAGGAGGGAAGAGGAGTGGAGACAGTAGCCTCTGTCGGAATATCAAACAGAGGTGACATATACATACACACACGCACAGACATTCACCGTGGGTAATACGAGAAATTGAGGACACCGAGCACCGGGAATGAGTTCGGGAAAATCATTGTGCCGGTGCAACGCATTCGAACACTTGCGCCATAGTGCTCATTTCTGGTAACACCTATTGACATCAGTTTGTTGCGAGTGCGCCGACTTTTTTGGGACGTGGTGAATTTAGGCAGTTGAAGAGGAGTTTAATCGGTAAAAATTTTTTCCAATTATGGAAGCGGCTGTCCAGTGCCATAAATTACCCATTATTATGTGTTATCTGTGTTTTATTCGCCATTCACACCATTTCTGCGCCAGCTTTCAAGTAGACAGAAAGGGAAGGACTCGATTCAATTCGAGTCGTCAAGAAGTGGAAGGGGACAACGATTCTCTTCTTCCTTCTCCACACTGACGTCACGGGTCCCCTCGTCTCCTCACTTGAAAAGGAGAGACGCTTCGGCGATGAAATGAAACGACCCATGCGGGTCTCCTCTGAGAGAAGGGGGATAGGCCCGTGTGCTATTCCTGGAAAGAGGTTCTCACGGGAGAAATGAATGGAGGAGGAGGGCCTCTCATCTCCTTGTCGAACCCTGAATCTGGTGTCTAAAGACAGAAGCAGGGAGGAGGTCGCAGGAAGCAATAGAAGAAGTGAGGGGATCCGCCGTTGAGATTCATTCTCTTCCGGGGGCCCGGACCCAATTGCCTTCCACCCGACTCGTTCACATCCATTCTCCTCTTTCGTTCTCCCTCCCGGGCCCATATTGAGACAAAACAAGGGACACAACAACGAACACGGGCCGGGAAAGGCAACTGCGTCATGGTTAGGGAACGCATTTCGGAAATTCTAACCTCCCTAATCTCCACCGAGCGGTTGTCTATCCATGTGAGAGATAGCCGCTCCGACGAGATTGGCAAGGTTAGAATTTCTGGAAATGCATTCCTTAGTCATGGCAGTGAACTGCACTGATGCATCTTCATCTGATGACCACAAATGTCTAGGTTTCACCGTTATGCCGCAAATATCCATGTGTCCATTGTGATTTTTATATCCTGGAAGACTTCCCTGATAGAGTGAATGTTGATACTCTGTTACAGAGGGAATTACGCTGCCAAGAGAACGCAGCATAATCAGGGAGCGGGGGGGGGGGGGAAAAAAAAACCGGATTTCCCCCAAGGAAAATTTAAAAAAAAAAGGAAAACAAAGCACTGAACCACATCCCAACAA